>CAJQZJ010033173.1:3534590-3595522 GCA_907164525.1 Lophiomys imhausi | reverse complement strand
GTGTGTGTGTGTGTGTGTGTGTGTGTGTGTGTGTGTGTCCTGCTGGGTATTTTCTCTAGATGTCTAAAGACACATTTCACACTTGTTTCACTTTGTGGAGCCTTTTCGTTCCTCCTGCTCCAGTTTACTCTTTATATCTTAATATGTTTCTCGCTTAAATGCATGGCTATTTCAGGAAGTGCATTACTTACAGCAATTTTCACTATATTCTAAAGATTAATAAAATACATTAGCTATTTTAAAGGAATACATAATCTGGAATATATCTCATTTTGAACACTGAGTGGGTTTTGCTTGTTTTGTGAAGTGGTGTACTGCATTTTCAATGGATTTTCTCTCTTATGTACATATGCATGTACATGAGCAAGCAGCAAGTAATTTCCCACTTCTCAGTTTTTGAACCATAACTGAAAAAGTGTTTCTCTGAAAATTCTCATCTGCAATATTCCCTCATTCACTGAGCAAAAAAAATCACAAACACTCACAACAATTAAAAAGATACAGATGTAACATGTTTGGAAAGAGCAATCCTGTTAGCAGCAATGCTTTGTTTTACAAAGACCTTCTGCATTATATGTGATTAAAAAATTAAACTTTATAAGATAAATGATAAACCTATCCTTCATCACATTGATTGTCAACATTTTTATCACTTATTAAAGCAAACAAATGTAAGAGAGGAAGTGTGTTTTTTAAATTATTGTTCCTACTCCCTTTATTTTCTTGAAAGTTTTAAATCAATTAAAATGTATTTGTCATCAACTTGAAAGTGCTCCTTTGAGGGGATTAGCTCTGGTTCCTACACAGGGATGTGTTTTTAATAACAACCTTTGTCACTTTCAAAGCTCCAATCATTTTAGTTCCACTCATACTTAAGATGTAGAAGAAAACATTCTCATGACTGCCCCACCCCCCAAAAATATATGGAAGAAAAGAATCATCTTCTACAGATCTATTAGAGAATGAAGAACAACTAAATTAAAAGGCAATATGTCTCTCCAAGGAGTCCATCCATAGAATGGAGGTATCTTTTTTAGAGCATTAGTGTGGGAGTTGGGAAACATGGAACCAAGTTAGAGAAAAATCATGTGGAATTTTAATACATTATAAAAGACTTCATGGAGATTAACTTAAAAGTTTGATTTCTGGGAGTTTCTTCTGTTGGAGAGTCTTATCCACTTTCTTCCATGGACTTCTCCATATAATCTTTGGGTTGGATTAATGTATTAGTTCTTCTCTTGTTCTCGTGATCTGATGCCAGACGAGAAGCACTACAAGTGAGGGAAGTTTCATTTTTCCTCACAGTCTTTGGAAAGGCATTTCATGTGTAGAGCATGTGACGTGAGCAGCATTTCAGCCATGGGAGGCTGCTTGCTTATGACTGATCAGATTATGAAGCAAAGACATTGAGTTCCTTTGTGTAATGAGTTTAGTTTACATTTTTATATAATGTATTTTAATCAAGGTTTCCCTTCACATAACTCTTTCCAAATCTCCCCAACACTGTACCCACACAATTTCATGTTCTTTCTCAAGATAGTAAAACTATAATACTTAGTTGTATTGTTATTCGCTCCTCCAACTTTCTTTCATGACTCCCAGGTCATGGAATGCTGCTGCTCACATTGGAATTATGTCTTTAGTAATCCTATGTAGACACATCCTCTCAAAGACAAATTAAACATTGTTCTTCACTATGCACCAAGTCCTTCTTAATCAAGTAAGGTTGCTAACTAAAATTAATCAGCAACAAATGTAACTAAAACTATAAGGGTGAGAAACAGAAATATTTTACTCTTATTTAATAATTTTAGAATATACCACACAGGACTATTAGAATCTGCGTCATCTTCAAGTTCACATAGAATATTAACTATAAACTGGGTCACAGTAGGGCAGAAGACAAGTGTCAATACCTTTATAAACTTTGAATTATTACACAGGATGCATCCAGACTATGGGAATATCATTCAACACAAAACCAAGGCATAACATAGGTGGATATATGGGTATGCATTCAGGAACAATAAAGATTATTGTAAGGATATTTTTTTCTATTTATTTATTACTTCAGTTTACATCTCCATCATAGTGTCTTCTTTCCATCCCTCTCAAACCCACCATCCCACCCTCTACTCCCCATCCCTTCCATCCCACTGACAGGAAAAAAAAGTCTATGTTCAGGTTCCCTTTGGTGCATTCATTATAGTATAGTTATCCTGTACTATATTGCTAAAATCTGACTATAAGTGAATAGATACCAGGTGTATCCTTTTGGGTTGCAAATTGCATGATTTTGTTGTTTCTGATAGCTGAGTAATATTCCATTGTGTAGATGTACCACAGTTTTGATTTGTTTTGTTTTGTTTTGTTTTAATCCATTCCTCAGTTGAGGGACATCTGGGTTGTTTCCAGTTTCTAGCTATTACAAATAAGGCTGCTGTGAACATAGATGAGGAAACTTCCTTGTGATTCGGTGAGGAGTCATTTGGATGTATACCCAGAAGTGGTATGGCTGGGTCCTGAGACAGAGAGAGCTATTCCAAGTTTTCTAAGATATTGCCAGACTGACCTCCATAGTGGTTGCACAAGCCTTCACTCCCACCAGCAATGGAGGAGGGTTCCCCTTTCTCCACACCCTTGCCAGCACGTGCTGTCATAGGAGCTTTTGATCTTAGCCATTCTACAGGTGTGAGATGGAAATCTCAGAGTTGTCTTGAGTTGCATTTCCTGATGATTAAGTATGCTGAGCATTTCTTCAAGTGTCTCTCAGCCACCAGGAATTCCTCCTTTGTGAATTCTCTGTTTATCTCTGTTCTCCATTTTTTTGATTGGATTATTTTTGTTTCTTGGAATTTAATTTCCTGAGTTCTTTGTAAATTTTGAATATTAGCCCTCTGTCACATGTGGTGTTGGTGAAGATCTTTTCCCATTCTGTAGGTTGCCTTTTTGTTTGAATGACAGTGCCTTTTACTTGTTATTTTTATATGTTAATTTTAATCACTGTAATTCATCAATCTAGCAGAATACAAAAGAAAAATCACGATTCTTTCAACAGATGCAAGAAATTTATTTGAACATAAAACAGTACTAATATATTTTCATGATCGAATATCTGAGCAACTAGAAACAGAAGTAACTTACTTTAGCACTAGAGAAATAGTCCAGGGGCTCAGAGGCCTTTTGGAGGTTAGAGATACATTTCCAAAATCCATTTTTTTGGTAGTCAGTATAGCCAATTTGGTAGGAAAATTCAGCACTAAATCAAAAAGTCTGTTTTTGGATTTGTTTTCTTCATTTGTTGTAGTTAAGAAAAACACACAAAAAAAACTTACATTCTAAGGCAGAAGAACAGAGTTCTATTTCTGGTAATCATCTTGGTTGTCTTATAACCACCTGGGCCACCTGTAACTCTGGCTCTGAGGAATATGACATTCTCATCTAGGCTCTACAGGCACATGAGAACCTCCCTGCTACCTTCTCTCTGATACATGTGAATAAAGTTAGAAAAATTAAATCTTTAAAAATAAAGAGATGCTTTTCTTCTACTTGGAGTAGAATAGAGGGTGCTGTCAGGAGCTGATATGTCACGATATCAAAAAAAAATCTTAATTTAAGAGCACATCTTTGAATGCCATATTCTGCAGATCTCTTGGGGTTTTTGAAGATGCCCTATCTATCTCTTGTATTTAGATAAGCAAATGTTGCTTGTCTCTTAACAACTTGATTACTGAGTAGCTTAGAGAATATCTGTGATAGACTGTCTTAGTAGCTAACAAGGTGACATGCATGCATGACTAGGAGTTTGTTTTTCTTAACTATCCTAAACAGTTTAAGACGGTTGGTATCAAGAGGCCAGAACTTCACATTTCATTTTTAAGTATCTCTAAGTACGATACCATTAGGAAGCGTTACCTTAAATTTTGCATCAATATACAAAGATCTATTCAAATGTGGCTAAATATACTCTTAATTAGCATCGAAGAATCTCCAATGTGAGATGGTTGAATTAGTGGCAAGCCTATCTCTTGACATGTAAAAACTCCTTGCTTCAACTGCAGACAGACTGCTGTCCAAAAAGGACAAAACTTGGTAGCAGGGAAGTCGACAGCCTAGCTCTGCCAAGACAGGGTAGGTTAGTCCTTCACAATCCCTGCTCTACAATAAATGTCTGTCAGAGAAACAGGACCAAAAGGCTGAAGACTGATGCTGGAATGTATGGAGAGAAAATGGGAATTGTCCAGGTAGTCACTGGTTTGTCATTTCTTAGTATTGGAAGCTGCAGGCCCTGCACTTCCTATACAATCAGATATATTTATCCTTCTCAGCTCTCTGAGGTGGTTGAAGAATAGACAGCTTGAGTCTCATAGCTAAATTTTGAGTTGTTTAGGAATCAAGAGGGCATTCTAGATCTAAGAAGATGGTTATAATAGTGATGCAAGTTAGTATGAAAACTAAGTCAGTTATAGAACTTTAAACTCATGGAGATGGTTAGAAGGTAGAAGGTTAAAGTCAGGGGCCAAATATGTATGAACTGGACATTGGGAAGGTACACCGGGCCATTTAACTCTCATAAATGTGGCATATTTAATTCTGCTGTTTTGTATAGAATTTACTGTTATAAGAGAAAGAACCATTTGTTGGAATGAAAAGAGAAGCTGTTGGGGAGGAAGAGGGGGGAAGGGTGGGACAGGAAGGGGGAATAGGGAAGGGTTTGCGACTGAGATGTAACTTGAAAAAAAAAATAAAGTACTTATTAAAAAAAATAAAAATAAAAATAAAGAGAATTCATTTATTTCAACACAATAAAGGCCATATGTGAAAATCTCAGGATTAACATCATATCCTGTTGTAACAAAAAACAAAACAACAACAACAACAAAAAAAAAAAAACATAGTCTTTTGATCAGCAGCAGAGTAACGACACTAATGCTTGGCACCTTTTCTCAGCACAACCTGGGATCTTAGCCAAAGCAGTTAGGCAAGAAAAATCACAAGCTATGAAACAAAAGGGAAAAATTAAAGTATTCTCTGTTTCACAAAGGCATAGCCTAATAACAGAAATCCCGAGAGAGAGAGAGAGAGAAGAAAATTCAATTGGATCTTGAACCACATCAATTATCAGCATAGTATAAAAACCCTATAAGTGCACTAGTCATCTGTATATCTTGGTGGTAGTCAGAAGCTCTCTAGTTTGAGTTAAGACTTGTTTAAGAAGAAGCATACTAGCTATTTGTGGAGGTGCATGCTTTTCATCCCAGCACTCGGGAGGCAGAGACAGGTGGATCTCTGTGAGTTCGAGGCCAGCCTGGTCTACAAATTGAGTCCAGGATAGCCAGGGCTGTTACACAGAGAAACCCTGTCTTTAAAAACAAAAAGAAAAATAAAAAGAAAAAAAAAGAGGTAGAAGAAGACAAAGCATACCATGTCTGGTGCTATAAACCTATCTAACATTCTGTGCTAATAAAAGCAGAATGGGTTGTTTCCAGTTTCAAGCTATTACAAATAAGGCTGCTGTGAACATAGATGAGGAAACTTCCTTGTGATTCAGTGAGGAGTCATTTGGATGTATACCCAGAAGTGGTATGGCTGGGTCCTGAGACAGAGAGAGCTATTCCAAGTTTTCTAAGATATCGCCAGACTGACCTCCATAGTGGTTGCACAAGCCTTTGAAGAGTCAAAGACATTGATGAAGCCAACATAAAAATCTGTACCAGCAATGTATAAATAATTGTCTTTATACCTACAGATAAGTGTACTCTTTACCCCTTACCAGGTAATCTTCTCTTTGCAATTGATGGAGATAGTTTCAAAAAACTACAACTAATCAAAACACAGAGTTTTGGAGCCCAGTCCTAGATGATGTATCTACAATACCACTCTTTAATTTAAGGCTCAGAGAATATTGGGAGGAGGATTATAAGACCCAAATGGTCAAGGAGTTTGCTATGAGATTTTTATCTCCTAGTAGCATCAGAAGCTATACGTACCCCTCAATTCTCACCAAGGTAACTGCCCTCATGTGAGCTGAATAAGGAGGACACAATCAAGCATGCCACAATGAAAGGGAAAAGCCAAAGAGGCTTTAATGCTACACAAAAAAAACTTCAGGTACCTGAGTAAATACAGGAATGGGAGAGATGGTTCTCCCTATGGAAGAACACACCAACGGGTTCAGTGTCAATGGTCAGTCCCAAAGAGATATAAAATAGGTCCAAAAAATAGATGCAATATTATATTGACTCTACAGGTTATATTTATGAATATATGGGTCTACCCAAACATATATGTACATAGGACAAAAATGTAAAAAAGATCATGAATTTGAATGAGATCAGAGAGCATATATGGAAGGGTTTGGATGGGAAAAGGAAAGGTGTAAAAGTAATTTTTATTTGCCTGATGTAATGGATATCGCAGATGCTTACTGCCTCCATCTTCTACCTAGGCCTAAGTCCTGGAGATTTCTAGTCTCAGTACAATTTAATTTAGGAATAGAATATTTTCAACCCCTGAGACTTATTGATGCATAAGCTCACCCTTTCTAGTTCTCTGATATCTGGCTGGCTGGTTCAAGTCAATTGTTCTGGCTCAAACTCCTCTCCAAGTTAACTGATTTAAACTGCTTTCTCTCAGCTTCTGACTGAATTGTTCTGCTTGACCTCAAATTAACTCTAACCTGTTCTAATCTGGTTTCTTTTCATTCTCTGACTCATTCTGTTTTTGCCTTTGATTAGCTTGTTCTCTCTTCAACCTGTCTCTGTAAAAACTCCCAGTAAAGCTTCCATCTCTCTCTCTCTCTCATGTGTGTGTTTTGTGTGTGTGTGTGTGTGTGTGTGTGTGTGTGTGTGTGTGTGTGCATGTGTATGTGTGTATGTGTGTGTATTGAGCACTTAAGTTTCCTCTCTTTCCTCTCTGTTCTCATGAGAGTTTTGCATATGCTCTCTCTGATTCATTCTGTCAAATCTCTTTCTCTTTGTCACTTGTATGCCCCCAGTTAAATATCACTTTTTAAAAAATGCTTTAAATATTTAAATAAAAATATTTATTACTTCAAGTGACATCTCCATCATCACCCCTCCCTCCACCACCTCTTGGTCCCACCATACAACCCTCTACCCTTTCTCCAACCCATTTGATCCCTATGGTGTGGGATGCCTCCATGTATCAGCCCCACTTAGTTCATTAGTCATCTGAGGTCTAAGAGCTTCCTCTTGCACAAGGGGCATACATGACAGATCCAATGCAGTGGAGTGTCCCACTAAGAGGTAACCAAGTCAATGTTCCTGTTCTTTTGCATGTATTAATTTTTGGATGGTTATCCTGTACTATATGGTTAAAATCCTGTTATAAGTAAATATAAGCCATGGATATCTTTCTGAGTCTGATTTACCTCACTCATGATGAGCTTTTCTAGTTCTATCCATTTGGTTGCAAATTGCATCATTTTCTTGTTTCTGATAGCTGAGTAGTATTCCACTGTGTAAATACAGGATAGTTTTTTTTGTTTTGTTTTTTATCCATTCTTCAGTTGAAGGACAGCTGCATTCTTACCAGTTTCTAGCTATTACAAGTAAAGCTCCTATAAACATAGGTGAAGAGATGTCCTAATGGCTAGGTGAGGAATCTTTTGGATGTATGGCTTGGTCTTGAAATAGAGCTATTCCATCTTTTCTAAGATTTAGTCAACCGATTTCCTTAGTGGTTGTACAAGTTTGCACTCTCGCCAGCAATGAAGAAGTATTTTCCTTTCTCCTCAACCTTGCCACCATATGCTGTCTTTTGAGTTTTTGATCTTAGCCATTCTGACAGGAGTGAGATGGAACCTCAGAGTAAACCTGAGTTTCATTTCTCTGATGATTAAGGATGTTTAGCATTTATTCAAGTGTCTCTCGTCCATTTGAGAGCCCTCTTTTGTGAATTCTCAGCTTAGCTCTGCACCCCATTTTTTGACTGGGTTATTTGGTTTCTTGGTGTTTAATTACTTTAGTTCTTTATACATTTTGGATATTAGCCCTCTGTCAGATGTGGGGTTGGTGAAGATCTTTTCCCAATCTGTAGTTCTTATGACACTGTTCCTTGCCTTGCAGTAACTTTTTAGTTTCATAAGGTCCCATTTACCTGTGACAATGAGTTCGAGACTTTTTACCATTTTATCTTCTGTTACATTTAGTGTGTCTGGTTTTATGTTAAGGTCTTTGATCTTCTTGGATTTCAGTTTTATGCAAGGTGATAAACATGGGTCTATTTCCTTTCTTCTACATGTTGACATCCAATTAGCCCAGTACCATTTGTTAAAGAGGCTTTCATTTTTTCATTGTATGATTTTGGCTTCTTTGTCAAAATTAAATTAAAATAGTTTTTGGGTTTATTTTTGGGTCTACGATTAGATTCCATTGATCAACTAGTCTGATTCTATACCAGTACCATGCTGTTCATATTCCTATTGCTCTGTAGAATAGCTTGAAATCAGAAATGGTGATACCTCCAGATATTTTTTTGTTGTTGTTGTAGACGATTGATTTAGCTGTTCTGTGTTGTTTGTTTTTCTTTTATTTTCACTGTTTAAGGAATTTTTATTAAAACAAGAATTTTATAATCCAAATTACATTTCCTTGCTCAGTCATCAGTTCTGTTACTTAATACAGAACTGACATCCCAAGCTATTCCACAGTAAAGAATTACAAAATTAAAGAAAGGAATGCTTTAAATTTTTGTACTTCGCTGAAAATTCTTTTCCCAGGGTCTATAAAACATTAATTTGTTTTCATATTTTACTATTTTTTGTATTTTTTGTTGTTTTAAATCAAGTAATCTAGGACTAGCACTGTTTGCTAGACCTGGCATTTGCTCGGTACATAAGGTTCAAAGTTTCCTTTCCTTTTTTAATTTATTTTATATTTTGCAATGTTTTTTCCATAATATTTAAGTTTTTCGATGTTTAGATATTTTTCTTCGGTGAAGCACGAGTTTCTGTTCGTGGTCCCTGATCAATTTAGACAGTTGGAACACCAGTGGCACTGTTCATAGCTTTCTGGGCAGCCTCTTTCGCTTGGTGGGCTTGTAGTACAGCTACAGCTTCATCAGCCTTTGAACGGAGAGACTCTGGAGACTCAAGTATTTGAAGTAATTATGAGTTGTCAATCTCCAACAGCATGCCAGTGATTTTACCAGCGAAATTAGGGTGCGTGGCTTGAATAAGAGGAAACAGCCGTTCACCCAATATTTGCTTTTGCTCTTGAAGGGGGGCAGATGCCAATATGGAAGCAGTTAAAGGTTCTTGACCTTGGACATGAACAGCAGGCTGTTGCATGGTAACTTGTGGCTGTGCATTAAGATGTTGCTGTGGATTGTGGACGCCCGCAGCAAATTTGTACAGGGGAACGGTGCTCACGGCAGGGGTGGAAGCAGCAGCTGCTGCTGCAGGGCGTAGACCCATGGTCTGTGTTGACATGTTGACGTCAACGTGTGTTGACGATTCATGTGTAGACATGAATCGTGGGACCTGTGACGCCGCCGGTCTCATAGTGCTAAACAGTGGTCTAGGAGCAGCTGGGCGGATAGCACTGGGCATATTCTGGAATGGATGAGGTCTGGCACCCTGAGCAGTGCAGCGAGGACTTGGTTTTAGTTGAGCAATTTGGCTAGGAGGATAGTAAGCCGCACGGTTCTGAGTCTGTGGGATAGCTGCCATGAAGTAACCTGAAGGAGGTGCTGGCTGATCACAGGGTTGGGCACAGTTCGGACACTTGCCATTCTCTGCATATACTGGTTAGTGAGGTGAGCCTGGCGCTCTTCTTTGCGCTGAGCTAAAGCTACATACAGTGGCTTCGTGGCCAAAATTCTACCATTCATTTCGGTAACTGCTTTAGTGGCTTCTTCAGGGGATGAAAAACATACAAAACCAAACCCTTTGCTGCGACCACCCTCCATCGTAACTTTTGCACTGATGATTGTACCAAACGGAGAAAACTCCTTCCAGAGACGCTCGTTATCAATACCATCATCAAGGTTTTTCACATAAAGATTAACACTCTGGTATCTGGTGATCCTATCTTGCTTCATCTGTTCAAATTTGCGCTTAAGTTCCATCTGCCGTTCCACTTTTTTCTGAGCTCGACCAGCATAAATCTGTTTTCCATTGAGCTTTTTTCCCTTCATCTCATCCACAGCTTTCTGTGCATCTTCATGCCTTTCAAAGCTTACAAATCCAAATCCTTTGGATTTTCCACTTCTATCAGTCATTACTTTCACACTTAAGGCAGGCCCAAACTTGCCAAAGAGATCCTTAAAGCGCTCATCATCCATGTCTTCTCCAAAGTTCTTGATGTAAACGTTGGTGAACTCCTTTTCCCTTGCTCCAAGTTCTGCCTCTCATTCCTTCCGAGATTTAAATCGTCCAACAAACACTATATGATCATTTAGAAGCATCCCATTCATTTTTTCAATAGCTCTTTCAGCTGCTTCCTGTGTTTCAAAATGTACAAATCCCTAGCCCTTGGAGACATTCTCATCACAAACCACCTTACATGAGAGGATGTTACCAAATACAGAAAACATATCATACAGTGCTTTATTATCAATGGATTTGTCCAAATTTTTAATGAATATGTTGCCTACTCCACTTTTGCGAAGTGATGGATCACATTGAGACCACATGATGCATACTGGCTTGCCCTTTATAAGATCAAAATTCACAGTGTCCAAAGCACGCTCCGCGTCCACCGGCTGCTGAAAGTTCACATAAGTGTAGCCCAAGGAGCGGCGGCTGATCATGTCCCTGCAGACCCAGATGGAGAGGATGGGCTCGGTCGGGCTGAACTTCTCCTAGAGCATCACCTCTGTCACGTCAGGGTTCTGGTCCCCCACATAGAGAGAGGCCATGGGGTAGCTGGGTGTGCTGGGGTTCATCTCTGCACAGCTGCCTGCAGAGTCGCAGGCAGCGACCTTTCCCGTGAGAGGAGAAGAGCGAGGGCGGGGCCCGGGGGCGTGGGGGGGGGGGGGGGGAGCAGGGGCGAGCGCAGAGGGACAAAATTCAACCAGAATCGACGCGTACTCAACATCAGTGGAACCAGGGGAGCGAAGCTGGCGGTGCTGGTTCTGGCCGGCAAGAAGGCCTCGGTCTCTGGGTTCCTGTTTGTAGATACGGGACAGCGGGCGGGCAGGTCGGTCTCGGCTGCTTCGCCGGGTTATTTTATGAAAGAGGAAGAAAAAAAAATAAAGTCTCTGGCAGGGGAGATGCGGATTTTTGGTAAATTTTTGGGCTTTTTTTTTTTTCAAAGGATTTTTTAGATTTTTTTTTTTGGATTTTTTAATAATAAATGTGTATTCCGAGCCCAGAGAACACACTCTGCACTCTCAACACTAACCGCCCGGGAGAAGGGGGTGTTTTTTTTTCCATATGAAGTTGAGAGTTGTTCTTTCAAAGTCTGTAAAGAATTGCATTGAATCTGTATATTCTTTTTGGTAAGATGGCCATTTTTATTATGGTGATCCTACCTAACCACAGACATGGGAGGTCTTTCCATCTTCTGGTATCTTCTTCACTTTATTTCTTAAAGGACTTGAATATTTCCATACAGGTCTTTCCCTTGCTTGGTAGAGTTAACCCCAGGTATTTTATATTGTTTGTGGCTATGGTGAAGGGTTTTGTTTCCATGATTTCTTTCTTGGTCCATTTATCTTTTGTATAAAGAAGGGATACCAATTTTTTTTAATTTATTTTGTATCTAGCCACCTTGCTAAAGGTGTTTATCAGTTGTATGAGTTCTCTGGTGGAATTTTTGGGGACATTTATGTATACTATCATATCATCTGTGAGTAGGGATGCTTTAACTTCTTCCTTTCAAATTTGTATCCCCTTGATCTCCTTTAATTGTCTTATTGCTCTGGCTAGAACTTCAAGTTCTGTGTTGAAGAGATATGAAGAGAATGGGCATCTTTGCCTTGTCTTTCATTTTAAGGGAAATGCTTTCAGTTTCTCTCCATTTAATATGAAGTTGGCTACTGGCTTGCTATATGTTGCCTTTATTATTTGTAGATATGGTCTTTGTATGCCAGCTCTCTCCAGGACTTTTAAGATGAATGAGTGTTGGATCTTGTCAAATACTTTTTCAGCATCTAGTGAGATGATCAAGTAGGTTTTTTCCTTTCAAATTGTTTATGTGGTGGATTGTGTTAATGGATTTTCGTATGTTGAACCACCCCCGCATTTCTGTAAAGAAGACTACCTGATCATGGTGTTTGATAGTTTTGATGTGTTCTTGGATTCCATTTGCAAATATTTTATTGATACTTTTACGTCTATGTTCATGAGGGAAATTGGTTTGAAATTCTCTTTCTTTGTTGGGTCTTTGTATGGGTTAGGTATCACGGTGACTATGGCCTCAAAGAATGAGTTTGACAGTATTCCTTCTGTTTCTATTTCATGGAAGAGTTTGAAGAGTATTGGAATTAGCTCTTCTTTGAAGGTTTGGTAGAATTCTGTGCTGAATTCATCTGCCACTGGGATTTTTTTTTTTTTTTGATTGGGAGACACTTAATGACTGATTCTATTTCTTTAGGCATTATTGGACTGTTTAATCTGTTAACCTGATCTTGATTTAATTTGGTAGGTGGAATTTATCAAGAAGATTATCCATTTTACTTAGGTTTTCAAATTTTGTGGAGTACAGGTATTTGAAGTATGAAATAAAGATTCTTTGGATTGCCTCAATGTCTGTTGTTATTTCCACCTTTTAACTTCTGATTTTGTTTATTTGTGTATTTTCCCTCTGTTTTTTACTTAGTTTGGCTAAGGGTTTGTGTATTATGTTGATTTTTCTCAAAGAACCAACTCTTGGCTTTATTGTTTCTTTGAATTCTTCTCTTTGTTTCTAAGTTATTGACTTCAGCCGTGAGTTTGATGATTTCATGCTATCTGTTCCTCCTGGGAGTGTTTGATTCTTTGTTTTCTAGCACTTACAGTTCATTTGTTAAGTTGCTAATATGACCTTTCTCAACTTTCATTTTGAAGGCACTTAGTGATACGAACTTTCCTCATAGCATTGCTTTCATTGTGTCCCAAAGGTTTGGGTATATCATGCATTCATTTTCATTGAATTTTAGGAAGTCTTTGATTTCCTTTTTTATTTCTTCCCTGATGCAGTAGTCATTGAGTAGAGAGCAGAATACAGGAAGTCATCAAACTTGGGGTTAAAATAAACCACTTAGAAACAAAAAACAAACAAACAAAAAACCAATACAAAGAATTAATGAAAGAAACAGTTGGTTCTTTGAGAAAAACCAAAAAAAAAAAAAAAATAGCCAAACCCTTAGCCAAACTGACGAGAAGGCAGAGGGAAAATACCCAAAATAGTAAAACCAGAAAGGAAAAGGGAGAAATAACAACATACATTGAAGAAATCCAGAGAATCTTTACATCATACTTCAAAGATCTGTACTCCACAAAATTTGAAAACCTAAGCGAAATGGACAATTATCCTGATATATTCCACCTACCAAAGCTACATCAAGATCAGGTTAACAAATTAAACTCTCCTATAATCTGTAAGGAAATAGAAACAGTCATTAAAAATTTCCCAACCAAAAAAAAAAAAAAAAAAAAAAGCCCAGGGCAAGATGGGTTCAGCACATAATTCTAATAGAACTTCAAAGAAGAGCTATTACCATTACTCTTCAAACTCTTTCACAATATATACACAGAAGGAACACTTCCAAACTCATTCTATGAGGCCACAATCACCCTGATCCCTAAGCCACACAAAGACCCAACAAAAAAAGAGAACTTCAGACCAAATTCCCCATGGACATAGATACAAAAATACTTAATAAAATACTGACAAACTGAATCCAAGAACACATCAAAAGTATCATACACAATGATCAAGCAAGTTTCATCCCAGGAGGAGAGAGATTTTTTTCAGCTTCCATGAATGTGTAGCCTTTTTGTTATTTCTGTTGTTGAATTCCTGCTTTAATGCATGGTGGTATGATAAGATACAAGGGGTTATGTCAATTTTCTTGTATCTTTTGAGGTTTGCTTTGTGACCAACTATATGGTCAATTTTGGAGAAGGTTCCATGAGATGCTGTGAAGAAGGTATATTATTTTGAGTTTGAGTGAAATGTTCTATAGATATCTGTTAAGTTCTTTTGATTCATGATGTCTGTTAGTCTCATTATTTATCATTTTGACTTTTGTCTTTATGACCTGCCTTTTGGTGTGAGTGGGGTGTTGAAGTCTCCCACTATTATTGTGTGGGGATGATGTGTGGTTTAAGTTTTAGTAGTCTCTCTTTTATAAATGTAGTTACCCTTATATTTGAGGAATAGATATTGAGCATTGAGATGTCATCTTGATGATTTTTCCTTTGATACATATGAAGTTTCGTTCCCTATCTTTTCTGATTAATTTTGGTTGAAAATCTATTTTATTGGATATTAGGATGGCCACTCCAACTTAATTCCTTGGACCATTTGCTTGGAAAACCTTTTCCCCACCTCTTACTTTAAAGTAAAGTCTATGTTTGCTGATGAGGTGAATTTCTTGTATGCAGCAAAACGATGGCTCTTGTTTAAAGATCTGTTTGTAAGCCTGTATTTTTTATTGGTGAGTTGAGTCCATTGATATTGAGAGATATTAATGACCTTAGTTTGTTATTTCCTGCTATTTTGATGTAAATAGTGGTAGTGCATTTGTGTGTTTCTTTTGGTTTAGCTGCAGTGGAGTTATTTGTTTCCTGTGTTTTCATGGCTGTAGCTACCTTTTCTCAGTCGGAATTTTCCTTCTAGGATCTTTTGTAGCGATGGATTTGTGGGTAGATGTTGTTTGAATTAGGTTTTGTCATGGAATATCTTGTTTTCTCCATCTATCATGATTGAAAATTTTCTGGGTACAGTAGTCTGGGCTAGCACCTGTGTTCTTTTAGGGCTTGTAGGACATCTGACCATGTCCTTCTGGCTTTAAGTTTCTGAGGAATACTCAGGTGTAATTCTGATGTGTCTGCCATTATATGTTACTTGGCCTTTTTCTCTTATAGCTTTTAATATTATTTCTTTGTTATGTATATTTAGAGTTTCAACTATTATGTGACAGGAGGATTTTCTTTTCTGATTCAATCTATTTGGTGTTTTGTATGCCTCTTGGATTTTTTACCACCATCTCTTTCTTTAGATTTGGGAAATTTTCTTCTACAATTTTGTTGAAGATATTTCCTGGTTGTTGGAGTCTGAGTCTTCTCTTTCATCTATGCCTATAGTTCTTAGGTTCCTTCTTTTCATTGAGTCTCTGATTTCTTAGATGTTTTGGATGAGGACTGTTTTAGGTTTCTCACTTTCTTTGGTAGTTGTACTGATTTCTTCAATTGAGTTTTCCATGTCTGAGATTTGGTCTTCAGTCTCTTGTATTCTATTAGTGATATTCATGTCTGTAGTTCCTAGTCTCTTTCCTTGGTTTTCCACCTCCAGGATTGTCTCTACTTGTGTTTTCTTTATTGCTTCCATCTCCAATTTCAAGTCTTCATCTGTTTTAGACATTTCCTATTCCAAATTGGTTGTCTTTGCCTGAAATTCTTTCATAGCTTTGTTGCTTCCCCTTTCTTGTTTGAATGAGTTAGCTAGGAGGTCTTTAATGGAATGATTTGTTCCTTTCATCTGTAGGATTGTGACTTCTTTAAATTCTTTAAGGCATTTATTTTCTTTATTTAATACCTCTATCATTTTCACAAGTATAAATTTGTCATCATCATCTTGTATTTCAGCCGTGGTGGTATGGTCAGGACTTACCGTATTAATACAGCTGAATTTTGTTGAAGTTATATTTCCTTGACTTTTGTCAGTTCTGTTCTTTCACTGGCATTTTTCCATCTGGTGTTCCTTATTTATTTATTTATCTATCTATCTATCTATCTATCTATCTATCTATCTATTTATTTATTTATTTACGCATTTATTTATTTATTTATTTATTTATTTATTTACTTACTTATTTATTTACTTATTTATTTATTTTTGTTCCTGGTGCCTTCTGAACTTGGTATCAAGGAAGCAGCTTTACCGTGGAGGCTTTATAATCTTGGTGACTGTAGCTCTCCACAGGATGGGTGTTACCATGTGTTGGGGGCTGGTTCTCAGTGGATCTCTCACAGCTCACCCCTTCCTATTATGTCTCATCTGGGAGCTCAAGTCAATGATTAGGGTGGGTGGTGTTATTTGGAGCCTGCCAGTTCCTGAGATCCAACTGGTCCTCCTAGTGATAGCAGTGGGGGTCAGCAGGCCGCAGTCTGTAAACAAGAGCTGAGTGGTCCTGAGGATGAATGTTGGTGTATCCTAGGATGTGCATGTCCAGAAGATGATTTTTAGAGGGACCACTCCAAGCCCAGAACAGCTTGGAGGGTCCCAGGACATTGGACAGAGCGGGGATTGGTGGGGAAGGGGGGGAGTTCTAACCTAGGTGATGTGGTTCATGGAGACCCAAGGTTGTGCAGGGTCAGCAGAATCGAGCTGGATGCTCTTGGGGAGTGAGACTTTGTCACTTCAAGCGTGGCAGGGAAGGTAGGGTACAGTGGAACTTGGGGCACAGCTATTAGCTCTGATGAGCTTTCTCTTTCTCAAAACACTGGTTAGCTTAGAAGTGGGAGCAGGGAAAGGGAAGAAATCCAACCTGAGTGGTCCTGAGAGTGAAGGTCAGCACTAAACATCACTTTTAAACATAGCTGCTTCCTTCTAAAAACTAAATTTACCTACACTGTTTGGGATTAAAGGTGTATACTAAAGGCATTCTTATAATCCAAAAAGAGGACACAGACCTAGAAGGTTTTTGGATGTGATCAGAGCAACTGTGTTGCTGGATTTAAGTTCTTCTACAGGAAGGAATAAATGTAATTAAAATAAAACCTCAAAAACATACAAAAAAGTCCTGCTAACTCTTTTTTGCCTTATTATTTATTTATTTATTCATTTAAAAATTATTTCTTCTCTCCTAAAGTACATCCAAACTTCAATCTCTCCTCCCTCCAATCCTCCCAGATCCTGCCCATCTCCCATGTCCCCCAGGTGAACTTTTACATTTCCTCTTCAGAAAAAAAAAAACAAAAAACAGGTCTGAAATGATAGCCAAGAAAGCTTTATGACAAGGATTTTGGACATGAATATAAAGATATGCACAGACAACAAATAAATATTAAAAAGGAGAATTATAAAATTAGATAATGGTTTGCAAATTATATAGTCCTTAAAATGCAAGTTAACCTACAGAATGATAATATTTGAAAATCACAGAGCAAAATGAAATATTTTATTTTATTTATTTTATAATAAATATTTATAATATTTATTTTATTTATCTATAGAAGGACTATCTAAAACAAAATAATAGTGAAAATCATTAAACACAACTTAAAAGTGTATCAAGCATTTGATCAGAAAATTCTTCAGTAAAAATCCTTTCCAAAATGCAACACAGAGGAATTCCCACATATACACAATGCAATATTATTCCAATTTATATATAAGGAATTTGATGGTGTGTAACAATATGGATGTACTGTATGTAACATGAACAGTATGTTAACCTGGAGGTGTCTAAAGTTAAACAAAAGTCAGTCTCAGAGTGTATGACTCAACTTACTGAAGTGTTAGAATCAGTCATAGATGAAAATGCTACAGGAACTACTGTCAAGGGCTGCAAGTGTTCCAACTAAAGGGGAATAGCATTTCATTTATGTAAGGTGGGCATTTCAATAGTTCCTGCATAACCCAAATAATACTTGTAAGAGCCTTTATAAAGTTCAGGGACCATTGGTCGATGGAAAGAAATTCAGAGGTGGAAAGAATATTTATAACAATGTGAGTAATTATTATTAACTGAAAATTTGATATTTGGCAATCCTGCTCTCATCATCGGATCAGCTCCGTATCAGTGTTTGTTGTTAAAAAAGATAATCTTAATAAGTTCTTGAGGGGATTAAAAATGAAGAAAAAGCATTTTGGTTTCATAGTCCCAGTATTGGCTTGAAAATTTTTGGTGGTTTGGCACAGAAACTGCCTAGCTATGTTGCCAACAATGAATTCATCAGGGAAGGCTTCTCAGAACTCTTATTTAGCAGGTTGAAAGAATGTATAACATTTGAGAATGTTTTAACAAGACTTTGAAATGTGAACTTGCAGGACATTAGGATGAGATGACACACTGAATACCTTAGAGAGGAATATATCTGATACTGGAAAACCATGAGAACAACAATCAAAAAATAAGTTAGTGAATGCTCAGAGTTAATAGCAAATTGGTAACATTAGATCTCACATTAAATATTGCAGGGAGCTCTAACATCTTTGAAGATAACAGATGGATGGGCTTGCCTCTTCTGGTTTTTCAAATGATTCTTTAAGAATTTCATACAAATATACAATGTGTTTTAATCATATCCAAATTGCATCACTTTAACTCAACTCTTCCAATACTTTATCTAACATTTCTACCTACTAATTTCATGTCTTTTTTTTTTTTTTCTTAAACCGCTATCTAGAAATAGTGCTATCATGTGCACATAGACCGGACCATGGGAAACCTTCCAGTGGCCATTCTCCTAAAGAAAACCATTTCTTTCCTAGCAGTCATCGACTGCAAATAGTTCTTCAACCACTTAAATTTTGCATTGGAAAATCGTTTCATGAATCCAGCACTGGACAGTGACAGGATATGAAAGAGCTATAGTGATATTCAAACCTATTTGTAACTGTTGTTCTCTTGAGCCAACAAAATGCACTTCTAATCTCATGATTCAGGCTCATCTCCATCCTTGCTAATAGATCAAGGATTTATTTTAATATGTGCTGAATAGTTGTAGATGATTTAAATAGTGAAATGATTTCAAATAAGACAAATTAATATATCATAGCAATCTATAGGATATCCACAATACATTAGTGTTAAGTGTTTTCACAAACTTATGGAATAGACCTCCAGTATAAAATGAAACTATATGTCCATTGACAACCCGCCCATTTCCTTCATGCAGGCTTTGGTAGCTTAAATTCCACTTTCTGTTTCTATGGATTTAATATATAAGACATTTTATATTTTAAAACATAATTCTGTCTTTTCCTAGCCTATTATTAAGAAAAAGACACGATGGCTCTGTGACCTCAGAATCCCAAAAATAAACTGATCTGGAAAACTCAGAAACTTGGTACTTATGCTGATAAAATGTGCCTCTATATTAGACTAATGCATTGTCACCACCATGTTGGTAGATTATTTGCTTCTGTGATGCCTCTAATGTTTCTAACAGTAATGTTCAAGAATATGTACTCAGTTTTTCCCGTGCAATTTTAGTCTTTGGTCTATTTTTTTTTTTTTTTAGCATTGTTGAGCAGAAGAACTGCAGGAAGCATAAATGAAGATGGTATTGATGAAAGTATTGTGTAAAATTGAAATCTTTATTTAGAGAGAAATACTAGTAGTGAAATTGTACTAATGTTTGTAGGTTGTTATTTATAAATTGAGAAACAATTAGAGCATATTTCTATCTAACATCATAAGGACATCATAAGGACTCAAGGCTTAGTTGATCTAATTATATCTCTTAAATATATGTCTAAATAAGGAATATGAATGAATGACTAAATTAACACACTGACATGCTAAAACTACTAAATTATTGGATTTGGTATCAAGTCAACATTTCCAAATGTGTGGAAATGAAGAAGTGGCACTCTCTTCCCTGGGCAAGAAAACCATGATTTAAATTGAAGTAGAGTTGCTTATTCTCCATCTTTCATATACATCCCTGGGGACTTCTACCTGACTATGTCTCCATGCCTGTCCTGGGAATAGCTTGCAGATTTGCTATGCAATTGAACAGAGATAGCAACCTCTGGGGAATGTGGCAAGCAGATGAACTTGGATACTGTTCTAATTGAGTCCCTGGGGGATCCCAATTACTAGTAGGAAACACAGTTCTTTCTTTAGAAAATTTGCATATACAGTCAAGATTAAAGACACTAGTAAATAAAATACCTGTACAACTATTATCATTGGCCTTGGGGTCTCATTATATCCCCAGAGAATATCTCAAGAATGAAGTTGTAAAAGGCATACATTTTTTCTAATATGTATTACATGCATCTCAAACACCACTTATCTTCAGTTTACCATGGACTTGATTTATTGAAATGATGTTAGACATCATTGTTCTGGACGTTGGGATATTTAATAATATAAAATATAAAATAAAAAAATAGCAAAGGTAAAGGCAAAAGTTTTACTCTGCTCACTATGAATACATAGTTTTGACAATCTAGACAAGATACTTCACTCATTCAAATCACTAGATTTAAAATTATCATTTCTGTAATGTCAATAACACAAACCTAAAATGGTAAAATATAATGCTCTACATACTGTGTTCCTAAATAGTTATTTCCTATACTATCTGTGACCAAAGAAAGCTGGTGTGAAGCTCTATTATATGTACACCATTTTCCCAGTTCAACCTCAGATTAATATTTAACTTTATTCTGTTCTATTTTATATGGAAGATGTCACCAGGGCAGATTACAACCTAGTAGAGTTAATTTAAAGACAAACAAAACAGATATACGTAAAACATAAATTATAGATAAATGATTGGTCCTTAAATGAAATATAGATGATAAATTGTTTGATACTAAATTGTATAATTATTTTCTGTTTTTGTCTTATCCAATAACATTTGTTTAAATTTTTTTGTATTTATTTATTATACTTTAATTGTAATTTTATAATTCTGTTATTCACATTGGTGTTCAGTATTGTATATTTACATGTATAAATAGAAGACCATTTGATGCATAATTTATTATGGTTAAAAATGAAATATTATTCATAGCATTACATTTTGGGGATGTATCTGACACATGATCGTATAAGAAGAAATTAATAGATTGTAGATTCTGATCTATTCAGTAGAATAATATTCCTATGAACTGATACTATGAAGATTTTATTTGATCATGCTAAAAATGAAAGGAGGGACTTGGCTAAAGGAAGTAGGATTCTGGAGTATATTCTTGGGGCTGTGTCTTTAGCCAGACTCTTCCAGGCTTACCTTGCTCCACTTCCTGTCTTCCATGAGGTGAACATTTCTGTTCTCCCAGTCCTTCTCTCCCAGGAAGAATTCAAACATCAAAACCTTGAGCCAAAATATACAATCTTCCATTTAAGTTTTCCTTTCATATGGTTTGCTAAAAACAAACCAAATATTAAAAATCACATAATTTTGACATCTATTTTCTTCAGTTATGTTAGAAACTATTAGTCATAACTTTCTGACAATTACTGAAGTTTTCTTGTGGTCTAATAGGTATTAATTTTCTTCTGAGTTTGGGAAAATATTTTTTCATTGAAAATATTATAGAGATGCATAATGTATCTTACTTATATCAATCTTTCCCTCTCTCCTTCCAATTCCATGGAGGTCTCTGAGAAATATATTTCCCTTTAAGAATTCTTATGCTTCATTTTTACTAACTCCTTGAGTCAAACCAGTGATCTCCATATATGCTTGACTCTGGGGGTTGTCAATTAGTGGTTAAGTAACATTCGCATAGTCGCCTCTCAAAGAAAGGTGACTCTACCTCATATAGCAGCCATAAATTTTTCTTAACCATTTAGCTAGTGGGGAGGCCTTTGCTGCCTCATCCATTTCCAGGCTGTATTTATTAACTGGCTTGATCCTGTGCAGGGTATAGGCAGCTAACCAAAGCTTTTCTTGCCCATTTGCCCCATGTGTGTAACACCATGACATGTTTAGAAGACAACATTTCACAGCGCTTTTCCTCTCCTCTTTTGACTCTTAAACTCTTTATGCTGCTTCCTATATTATAATCCAAGTATATTTACTTAAATAGTTTGAGTGTTTATATACATCCCCCATCTATAGCTAAGCTAAGAGAACATAATCATCTATTCTCATCTCTTGAACACTTATGTGTCCATACATTGGGAGCTATACAATGCAATAAAACACTTATCTTTTTATGACTAAGAGTAGCACAAATCTATGGACAAAAATATGTAAAATACAGTTTGAAAGCATATATTTGTTTAATAAAATAGCATCAAACACTTCCCCTTTAGGGCCTCTGATCCCTGCCAATGTTTTTACCATGGTCACAGTGTCCAGCATGAATTACTCTTCATGTAATAGGGTTCAAATCCAATAACGAAAGCAGTTGGTTACTCATAAAGACATTGCTATTTACACTAGTTGGTACATCTTACCTGGTAGGTAGGATTTCTATATTTGATACAAATCATGAAGCTTAAAAGTATATTTGTTCTGTTTTTAAAATTTTAATGAATAGAATAAAACTGAAATGCTCAAGTTTTTATATTTTTAACACACTAGGTATACTTTGTAGTTTTGCTTTTGTTGTTATTTTGTTTTTATAGGATGTGCTGCCGTGGGTACTCTCTATCCATAAATATTTATAACACAATTTTTATTGGTGATTGTGTCCCTTAGCATTATGGTATGGTCTACTTTCCTTCTTTACAAAGATTTTGCTTCCTATTCTGACAAGCTCATTTATATATCTGACTAGTATGATTTTCTATTCTTTTTGTAAACAAATGAATTGATTCACTAATTTGTGTATCTTTCAAGTGAACTGGCCCTAGATCCAGCTATCTTTTATATAACCATACAACTTTATTACATGAGTTGCCAAAGAAAATCTTCTCTAGTTATTTTATTATTTTTTATTTTTAAATGACGTGTGTGTGTGTGTGTGTGTGTGTGTGTGTGTGTGTGTGTGTACGTGTGTGTGTGTGTGTGTGTGTGAACATGTCGCATATTGTTTGCAGAGGTAAGAAGAACTGAGTCACTTCTCTTTCTTCCATGTGGATCCTTGAGAGAGAACTTATGTCATTAGGCTTGGTGATAAGTGTTTCAACGTGGTGTTATGTCTCACTAGTCTGATCAATTCCTGTTTACACAAAATTCTGATCTGATAATATGGGGCATCACCTGAGGAGATGTGAAGAAATGTTTATTCATCCCAAACTGTACTGACAACGGAACAAAAAAAATGAATCCACCTGCATCTAGCTTGGTGTTCTGGTAAGTTTATTGGGGTTAGTTAAAAGAGAAGGGATGATTTGAAGGTAGCTGTATCAATGAACAGCCCACTCAGGTTAGTTTCCTCAAAGAAGTTTCTGTGAAAAGTTCCCACAGCTCAGCCCCAACCTGGCAGTTGTTTATTCTTACATAAAGATTGGGAGGGAGTTTTGTGACTTTCTGAGCTTCTTAACCCTATTATGATTAGTGAGTTTCTTGATTCTTATGAGTCTCATTCCTCCATTCAGGAAATAGCATTTCAATTTGGAAGAAACTGCTAAATGACACTCGCCTCAGACATACCTCATAATCTTGGTTATTCCCTCATGTTAGATTATATTGTGTGAAATCTGATATCTCTTAGCACACAAATTCCACTGATCAAAGATTTTTTTATATATTTGAATATACATATGTTTCCATGTATTAGAAAAATACAGGATAAATACACAAAGATTGTTGATCTCAGTAAATGTGAGAAATGGAAATCAGCACATACATATGCATCCATGTGTATCAGAAAGATGTAGGTTGAATATATAAAGATTGTTGATATCAGTGAATGTGAGAAATGGAAATCAGCACTTTAACTAAAGTAGGATGCAGGACTCAAGAGAGTCATTTAACAATAAATGTAAATTCTAAGAACCTTAGTGCTATCTAACTACCTAGTCTGTGAGTGAGAAGACACCGGTATAGATTATAGTTTTTGGGAATTTTTTTCTGAATTCCACAACTTGGCCCTTAGCAAAAGCAAAACAATCCAATGTAATATAAAGGAAAAGAAACCAACACATGGCTAAGGACTCTGCTGAACAACAAAATGATGGATGAGGTCAGACAGAATTTGGAGAAGTATAAGACAAGAAAAGAAAATGAATATTAAATTAGAAAAACATTCTCAAATTAAGTACTTTTCAAGTTTAAACCATTGCTAGTATTATCTGCATAACAAATCAAAAGCCAGAGATTTTGCTGTATGTAGGGACAACCATGTCTCCAGCCAGGAATCTGATTATTTGGCCAAACAAGACAGATCCTATTGCCAAAGAGATTCAACTTTATATTCAAAAAAGAAAAAAAAATAGGCAAAATCTTTTCAAGGCTTCCTTATAATTGTTAGAAAAAAATCTATGAAGAAAGGAGGACCAGAGAAAACCTGGACTGTGCTAAAACTTCATATGTACATATGCATACACGTATACATAAATTCATATATCTATCTGTACATACATGAATCAAATTGGTCATAAAAACTGTAAAATTTGAAAGTGAAATAGAAGTGACCAGACTCTGAATAAAATGATGAAAATTTGAGTGAGAGGCAGAGAGGAAGAAGACAGTGCATCCACAGAGAATAGGCAGCATAGTACAGCTCAATCTAATATTATTAGTTCACATCCCATTCCTCTCAAAATTGGCTCAAAATTTACCTCCCTGCTGGTAAATTGTATATGGTTAAAATTAGGTTCTGAAGTTTGATACTTGAATACTAAATGACTTAAGTTAGGAGAGAATATTTTCTTCTTCTGATTAAAAAAGTTTTGGAAGAAGGTGATCCAGATAACATCTGTGGATTTCACCATAAGTTCCTGAAGAAGCTTGATTCCCACAAAGTCAGTATGATACTTGTTTGGCCTTTAGTCTCTCCTTTTTGAAAAGCAAGTTGGAGATATTGGATAATTTTCTATGTAGAAAATATACTTGCTGCTGACCCTTCAAGTCAGATTGAGAACATTGCCACAAAAGAGTTTCATCTATTTTCTCTCATAATCTAAAACTGACACAGGAAAGCTTCATGTATTCTGTCTCTCATAATCTACCCACAAATCTACTTCCAGCCTTAAGTGATGATGGTAATGTGATACTATATAGGCAGTCATGTATCAGCTAGTGATTTTCATACTCTGTCGTAAACAAACATGGGAATAATATTAACTTTTTGAAACTGAAGTATACTGACTGTGAGAAAAACACACACATATACACACACACACACACACACAAAATAGCTCATGTGTGCGTACACACAAACATATCAAAGCAACAGGGATAATGAAATAACTCACAATTCTTAAATAATGAATAAATGAAATTTTGTGATCCTATATGGGAGGATACAAATATTGGAATTTTTGCCATCTGTCTAAAGAATGTTAACAGTTTTGACATGATGACTGAATAAGCACAGCTGTATTTAGAAAAAGAGCTCTGATTTCAATAGAGACCATATTTTGAAAAGAAAACAGGTTAAAATGTTTGATATGCCTGGTTTGATTTTCTCTTGTAGGCTAGTGGGCTACTTTTACTATATTATTCCCTTTAGTAATATCAGTAAACAAAGAAAAGGAACTAAAATAAGGATGGAGAAGTAATTATAATATGTTCAGTTTGTTATTTAATTGAAAATTTAAAAATCTATTATTTTCACTTTAACTAAGATTATCATGAGTATGTAAAGTGGGTTGCCTATGTGTATAAAATTGATCTTTGATTCTAATGGTAATAGAGTTAATTGCCAGATTTTTGAAAATTTATATAATTACATTTACAAAATGGTAAAAAATGAATATAAAAGACATTTTTAGTTATTTGAAATATTGTATTAAAGCTGCACTTATTCCTTAAATTATGCATCAACCTATTTTTTCAAAGTAATTAATTCTTTGGGGGAAAGTATATTTGAATTAATTCCCTCTTCTTAGGAGATGAGGCAGGAGAGGAGACAATGCTTAAGAGAGTGAACTAAAATTTGAGGTCATGTCGCTGAAAAGCTGTTTGGACATTTGGCTTTGTTGTTTTATCTAAAAGCCAATAGAGTAGTTCATAAAATTGATTGCAGAGCACATTTGAGAACTAATAAAACAAATTGAGTATTGATGATGTACACAGGGAAAATCCAATTACATCACACAAAGCTTTTTCTTTGTGTGTGTGTGTGTGTGTGTGTGTGTGTGTGTGTGTGTGTGATTTTTTGTATTTTTTTATTTTTTTGTTTATTTATTACTTCAGGTTACATCTCCATCACAGTACCTCTTTCCACCCTTCCCAGTCCCATCTTCCCACCCTTTACCCCATATCCCTTCCATACCACTCCTCCGGAGTGGAGTGTCCCTACATATCAGTCCCCTACCCCAATTCAGCAGTCATATGAGGGCCAAGAGCCTCCTCATACACTGGGGACCACTAGGGAAAAGTGTCTCATTTACACGTAACAAAGTCTATGTTCCTGTGCCCTTTGGTGCATTGGTTGTAGTATAGTCATCCTGTACAATATGGCTAAAATCCATTTCCCTTTAAAGATGTTCTATTTATTTATTTCAATTTAAAGTCTTAGCAGTGAGCTGAAGGATGCACTGTGGGTAGCCACAGCATGTCTTATGTTTTAGAACCTCAAGTTCTGAGTGAAATTGTGAATCTGCTCTGTAACTCTGCTTATGAATCCATCATTCAACTTTCTGAGTTTTAATCTCATGAATGAAGATACAGCGTTATTTGAGTATTAAATTAAATAATATATGTACACATTTCTTTATATTCTTATGCTAAAGTTAAACTGAAGTGTTTATTGTCATTTAAATCATAAACACAATGTACATGTAACAATGAAAGTCAATATGATAGCCCTTTCACATAAATACAAAACACAAGTGCAGTTGTGGATCACGTTTTCGCTTTCCATCTGACTTAAGTATCTATTTCCTAATGACAAGAGGGAAAAAAAAATGGATGGATTTTCTAATACCTTTTCCAGAATTCCAGCAAAACCCCATGTGACCACAAAAACAGTATTATCTTCAATTTTACCCAGGCTACCTGTGGAAAGAATGATGAATGTCACAGTGATGAAAATGATGCTGCTTAGAAATGAGAAATATAATTAGCACATACATACAAAACACTTTAATGATAGCCCGTTTTTGAATACTTACACCTGCTGGACACGATGATAATGAGGGTTGTCTGCTGCTTGAACATTGATCAAATGTCTCACTGGGGCTTGAAAAAATGTGCTTCACTTGTCTTTCTAAACCTGACCCAGCTCTACAACTGGGATCAGGGACAATGTAAGATATTCAACATCTGCTACTTCACCAAGTAACACACTTTTAAAAATCCTTCAGCTTATTTTCATCCTCCTAATTTTTATTTGCTAGGGATCAATCGTTCATGAAAATAATAATAATTACAAAATTTAAAAACCTTTAAAAATAAAACTTGTTTCGATGGGTGCTGCTTCTGAAATACAAAGAAGAACAAACAGAAGCTTAGAGAAACATCAAAATGAGATGCAATAAAATTGG
The DNA here is from genome assembly GCA_907164525.1 of Lophiomys imhausi. Classification (NCBI taxonomy): domain Eukaryota; kingdom Metazoa; phylum Chordata; class Mammalia; order Rodentia; family Muridae; genus Lophiomys; species Lophiomys imhausi. The sequence goes on along the minus strand of CAJQZJ010033173.1, from coordinate 3,568,117 downwards.
TTTTTTCCCCTTGTGAAAGTGGACATTCTTTGTTATCCCTTGTACAATAGTGAGTGAAGAGAAGACAAAACTCTACTTTCACAAATACAATATGCTTGTAAGAAATTGCAAGTAGTTGGCTCACTTTTTATATAATAAATAAGAGTAAATCTCAAATAAATAATATATGACAAAATATGAAAATTGTAAATAATTATAGAAATCACTTTTGTACCATGGATTCACTGACCTCTCCAGACATTCATCAATCAGCATGTGCTTCACAAGTCTTCCCTCAAAATGAAGCAAACTCTGTTGAAGCTTCTTAGAAAAATCTTGTAATGACTTCAGTTACATGAATCACAAAGTAAACTAAATAATACTATTTCAACATTAAGATAGTGATATCATACATACTAAAAGAGCAATTCTATTCAATAATACTTTTAAAGGATGAGCTCAAAATTATTTCTATGTTAATTATTACAGATTTTTCAGAAGTAGGCAATTCTACCTTGATTTGAATATAATAAATCGGACTCAGATTAAGGGAATAATTTTTATCAAAATCTATTTTGCAGTATTTGTTGATCTCCAACTACATGTCAGATTCTAAGAGCCATCTTCATTTTTCTTTACTGTAATTCTACTCATGTTTTCTCTCCAGGAAGTATGCCCTTATTTTTACATTTTAAAAACATGCATTTTAGTTTGATTCATATGAATACAAGTCCTATGTGTATTTTGATATTAATATCCTCATAATATATTTGGAAAAGAGAGTTGAAATATTCCTAAGAGATTTCTTCAGAGTCACAGAATCCAATCCTGACTTAAAGAATCTAAATAGAAACCATAACATTTTCATGAAGCAGCTCAGACATTTCATATTCGTGTGAATTTGGCATCATTGACATAGGAAGGTACAAAACATATTTTCTGTAACAAAGATGTTTTAACATGAAAAGTAAATGGACATGTATATTAATACACAAAGAGTGTTATTGCTGTGATGAAACACCATGATTGATAACTTTAGAAGGAAAGAGTTTATTTCACTCACAGATACAAATAAGAGTTCAAAAAAGCAGTGAAAGCAGGAACTCATGAAGGTCAACAACTTATAGGCAGGAGCTGATGCAGTGGTCATGGAGGAGTGCTACTTACTGGCATGTTTATCATACTTTGCTCAACTTGCTTCTTTATAGAAAGAACCTAGGTTTAACACCCAAGGGTCAAACTAACCCAAAATGCATTGGCACTCTTCCATGAATCACTGATAAAGAAACCATACCACAGGCCTGCCTACTGGAATAATTTTATGGAGACATTTTCTCAGATGGTGCTCCCTCCTCTCAGATCACTCCAGCTTGTTTCAAATTGACAAGCCATACAGTTTAGTACACCTTAGAAGTATATTATGCACTTGGGAGGGAGAGGCAGGCGGATCTCTGTGAGTTCGAGGCCAGCCTGGTCTACAAAAGCAAGACCAGGACAACCAGAGCTGTTACACAGAGAAACCCTGTCTCGAAAAACCAAAAAAAAAAAAAAGAAGTATACTATTTTTTCTTCATGAAGGGCAGAATTGTGCAATGAAGCATATTGAAGTAGAGTTACTAGTAATTATATTTATCCCATGGTTTGAATGTAAATGAAGATTGTAATCTGTCCTATTCTTAGAAGACTAACAGGTCTGAGAAGAGTAGGTGGTCATTTCTGCCATAATCAAGTCTTTAAGATCATTTAATCAAGAAACATTAAAAAAAAATCTTGAGCCAAGCAAGTGATAGAGTTGTCACTGTGTGAGTTTGATTATTTCATACTGTCTGTTCCTCTTGGGTGTATTTGCTTATTTTTATTCTAGAACTTTCAGTTGTGCCTGCTCTTCCTATAGTTACTGAGCTCATGCTACCTGCTCCCTGTATGTTCAATCATCTTAGTATCTCCTGTGCAAGCTTTTCCCAAGGAACGGTTGAACAGTGGACAATGAACCATGTGACTATGACACCTGGGAGTCATCCATATGTGGGAAGGAAGAGATGGTGTTCTGGAGATTGTTCTGTATGTCCCTGAAACCCAGGAGTTCTCCTTGGAGAAAGGATGCAGGAAGGTCAGGGAGCTCAGTTGCTTGGAGACTGGAGTCATGCATCTCTGGAATCAGGGAGCTATCCTAGGGAAGGCAACTGTTGGTGCCTTGCTTCCTCGGACACCTGCATTCCTCCTCACCCTACGGAAACATGGACATGATCATTTAGAGTTCGGTAGCATAGATACTTGCTCATTCTGCTGTCACTGAGCTCCTGCTACCCAGACACACGTGCACCTTGGTGCCACCATCTTGGAACCTTCATTTTATAGTTTTGTTCTTGTATTTGAATTATTGGTTTTGTGTTTCTTATTTATTTTAGATTTTTGAAGGATGGCATGAAGATCAGTGTATATACACTGGAAGGAATTGGGAAGGGTAAATAATAATTAAAATTTATAGTATGTGCAAAAATATAAAATATATTTAAAAAGAAGAAATTAATGGTTGTAGATTGTCCTCTATAACCATGACTTTACTAACACTGTATAGTTGGCTAGATCTCCAATATCAAGAATAGTTATTCTCTGGCTTGTTAGGTGATAAGTTGAATCTATTGCATAGATTCCAGTATTTAAATTGATTTATTTTTTTCATCAGAAAGTTATTTAAAATATTTTCTCCTTTTCCTTTTCCTTCAACTCCTCCCACTTAATCTTCATCTTCTTCATTCTTTTCTTAGTGTATTTATTGCTTCAAGTTACATCTCCATCAAGGTGGCCTCATTCCACACCTTCCACCCTCTCCTCCCTCTCCCACTCTTACCACTCCTCCGATGTGTAGTATCCCTACATATCAGCCCCTCTCAGCTCCATAGTCATATGCAGGCTAAGAGCTTCCTCTTGTACTGGGGTCAACATGTCAACATGGTGGCACTCCCAGGGCAAATTGTCCCCTTGATAAGTAACAAAATCTATATTCCTCATCCTTTTGGTGTACTGGCTATAAGATAGTTATCCTGAACTATATGGCTAAAATCCAATTATAAGTGAGTAGATGCCATGTGCATCTTTCTGAGTCTGGGTTAGCTCACTCAGGATGAGCTTTTCTAGTTCCATCCATTTGGCTGTTAATTACATGATTTCCTTGTTTCTGATAGCAGAGTAGTATTCCATTGTGTAAATGTACCACAATTTTTTTTTTTTATCCATTTGTTGGTTAAGGGACATCTGGGTTGTTTCCATAGATGAGGCTATGCCCTTGTGGTTTGGTGAGGAATCATTTAGGTGGATACCCAGAAGTGGTATGGCTGGGTCTTGAGGTAGAGCTATTCCAAGTTTTCTAAGATATTGCCAGACTGATTTCCATAGTGGTTGTACATGTGTGCACTTCCACCAGCAATGGAGGACTGTTCCCCTTACTTCACAGCCTTGCCAGAAGGTGCTGTCATTTGAGATTTTGATCATAGCCATTCTGACAGGTATGAGATGGAATCTCAGAGTCATCTCCAGTTGTATTTCTCTGATGATTAATGATGGTGAGCATTTCTTCAGGTGTGCCTTATAATTCAGATGTTTCACAAGAACCTGGAAGCTGACTGGCCAACTGGTTTCCAATGTTTCTCCTCGATATATTAGTGCTTCTCTTGATGCTCCCACCATGTTCATTCTACAATCATCTTTAACAAATAATAATAATAATAATAATAATAATAATAATATCTTGTTTCATAATTCATATTGTCACTTTTAATTTTACTTTTTGTTCATTCTCCTATCTGGTTTCTCTCAAGGTATCCAATGGTTTTCACAGTTCACATTCTTTCTTCCTGAAACTATGTGGCAATACATATGCTATTCCTTAACTTTTCTCTATCTTGACAGCCATTAAATTGATTTCTACCACTGGTGGTTATTCATAATCCCAACATCCTGATAAAATTATATTATTCTTTCCAGAGCCCATTAATGGATTCCTATTGCCTTCGGGGTACTTTTCATATCTTTATTCTCATATAATACTCTTTTGTAATCAATTCCTAGCCAGGCATTTCAGATTTATCTCTTGATATTCTTTCTCAGACTTGTAGAGTTCAGTGCTACATAGTTCTATACTTTTTATCCTGTAAAGGTGTCACATATTCTCCATGTACATGTTTCTTCTCTTGTAATTTTACTTTTGGATATGCTTAGCCAAATGGGGACTTTCCTACACTGAAATTTGATAATATTTGTAATAGTTTTACATGGCACTGTTTGAAGTCTACTCTATTTTATCTTTCATTTTTGTTGTTCCTTTCCTTGAGGCATGGGGAATAGCTCAGCATTGCCTATGATTTCAAGGACAATTCCTGTTTTAATCACTCCCATATATCCACTTATAATTAAAGATTCATCACTTGATATGATGACCATTCTCCAATAAGTACAGAATCAAGCTTATCACAAAACAATTTGGTATTATATTCAAACACATGTGGGGCTGGAGAGATTGCTCAGTGGTTAAGAACATTGGTTGTTCTTCAAAAGGTCCTGAGTTCAATTCTCAGGAACAACATGGTGGTTCATAGCAATCTATATTGAGGTCTGATGCCCTCTTCTAGCCTGCATGCATGCAGGCAGAACACTGTATACATATGTTCAAACACATGAAAACAAGCATAACTTTAGTATTTTAGTTAGTGTCTTTATTCATCAGTATACCCACATATCAGGTATAGTAACAAACCCAAAATAAATGGTAACTGCTTTAATGCCAGGAGTACATTATTGCTTTTAAGAGTAATTTCTTAATAATGTAAAAGTGTTTATTTTCTTAAATTTTCAAGAACACTATAAAAGTATAATGTCAAAAGAATATGAAGTCCCTGTAAGACGATAATAAGCAGCTAATCTGACACCAACGTCAAATTTAAGAAATCAGTTTATAACAAAATTAAACATGTAAAACTAAGTTGGCTCAAAGGTAAGCTGTTTAAATTAAATCAGGAGGAAGAATAAACAAAAACAAATATTCACTTGCATCCAAAGAGCTGTGGAATAGAACATGGAGTGCCTATTCTTTTAATAATGTAACATGCAGTGAAATGTCCACATACAGAAACGTTATGTAATTTACTGGCTAATAAAACTCTAAGTGCCCACTTCAAGTCAGTATATTCTGATATTCTGCAACCTACAGATTTCACTATGAAACCTACAGGAAGTAGACATTAAAAATTGAAAACTCAACAGACTTTCTTGAAATCAGATAATTGGAATCTAGTAAAAAATCTCAACTATGGTTGTAATAAAGAGCAGGATGCTGGCAAAACAAAAGAAATCTGGGTGCTGTGTTTAAATTTTTAACTGACCCTTTGGCAGGCTGAAATACTGAATTAGAACTTCAAAGAACTAACCATTTTGATTTGCCAAAGTTATATAGTGACAGACTATCATCAATATACCTAGATCATTTAAAAAGTAAACTGAACTATCAACACATAGCTTCATATAGACTCTTCACAGTAATTGGTATTTCTTAGGATGGCTGTACACAAGCATCAATTCTCCTTATATAAGCTTGCCTTAAGTTATAGTAGAACAGTGCCTTCAGAGTCTGTCCACATATTTGGAACAAGTGATACTTTCATGAGTCCATTTATGCTGTATATATATATATATATATATATATATATATATATATATATATATAAAATGTATGTTGAGAATCATGAATAAACATATAACCAGTGGAGAACCATTCATTAAACATAAGAACACTAAAGAATTGGATGAATAAAATGAAATTGCTTACTATATTTTTTCAAATACATATTTCTCAGTAGCCGCCTCTGCTATTTAAGGTTCCAAAAGTTGACAAAGGACTTTGACTTTCAAGCATGATCTTAGACAAACAAACTATTTCCTGGCCTGGTAGTACATATCTATAATCTCACAATTCATAATCCTGAGAGAAGAAGTTAGCAAAGTTGAGGCCAGCCTGGACTACAGAGTGAAATCCTGTCTCAGAAAAAAAGAAAAAGAGAAAGAAGACAAAGACAAAGATAAAGAAGATTAAGATGAAGGAAGAGGAGTAGAAGAAAAAGAAAAAGGAGAAAAATATTTTAAATAAATGTTAATTGGTTGATATTTAACATTGTAGAAGACTATACTATGCCATGATCATGCAACAATAATTATGTGTGAGAATAGTGGAGAAGCTGTAGTGATTAATGTAAATAGAAAATCGAGTTTTTCAGTTGTTTTCAAATTGTTTAATAAGAATTTGTTATTTCTTAGATGTCCCTCAACAGAGGAATGGATTAAAAAAAAACTGTGGTACATCTACACAATGGAATACTACTCGGCCATCAGAAAGAACAAAATCATGCAATTTGCAGCCAAATGGATGGGACTAGAGATGGTCTTCCTGAGTGAACTAACCCAGACTCAGAAGGATGCACATGGCATCTATTCACTTGTAATCTGATTTTAGCTATATAGTACAGGAGAACTATGCTACAGCCAATGCACCAAAGGGAACAGGAATATAGATGTTGTTACCTGTCCATGAGACACTTAGCCCTAGTGGTGCTGTCTTGTAGGCTCCCAGTGTATGAGGAGGCTCTTGGCCCTCATATGACTGCTGAACTGGAGTGGAGGACTGATATGTAGGGACACTCCATTCCGGAGGAGTGGGTTGGAAGGTATAGGGGATAGAGGGTGGGAGGGCAGGACTGGAAGCAGTGGAAATAGGGTACTGTTGTGGAGAAGTAATAAATAAACGTTAAAAAAATAGAGATGATTGTTCTTGAAATTTTGTATTATCTTCATGTCCAATTTTTTTCAGTTGCATCCAAAGTGTTGCATCTTTTTTTGTTCCATCAGGAAAAGGTCTATTTTGATGCATAGTCTTAGAATGTAATTCGATTCATTATGCAAAAGACAAAAGTTGACTAAAACATCTCTGAAAAACTATTGTCAAATCTTTCCAAAAAAAAAAAAAAAAACATATCAACCTCACATTTGGCTTCACCTTCTTTCCCATTAGAGTTACACTTTCCTGAAAAATTCTAATTTAGTTACTTTGTCCCCTGGTCTCCCATCAACCCAATCACATTGACACTCCATCCAATGGTTTTATTGAAGCTAGAACTTGAGAGTTTCCAATTACTGCATGTAATCATTTTCATTCTACATCTACACAATGGAATACTACTCAGCCATCAGAAAGAACAAAATCATACAACTTGCAACTAAATGGATGGAACTAGAGAAGGTCTTCCTGAGTGAACTAACCCAGACTCAGAAGGACGCACATGGCATCTATTCACTTGTAATCTGATTTTTACCATTGCTATGGTAAAAAACATGACCAAAACGAACTTATGGAAGATAGGGTTTAAGTCAGTTTCTAGCTTTCAGTCTACCATGAAGGGAAGACGGGGAAGAAAATCACGGCAGAAATCCAACCAGGGTGGAACATTACTTACTGTTGTGCTTCTCACAGGTCGCTTAACTTCATTTTTATACAAGCCAAGACCATGTTCTCTGGGGTAGCATAACGAGCACTAGTCTGCGCCCTTACCTGAATCATTAATCAAGATTCAACTCTCTTCAAACTCTCCCTCACCCTCAGTGAATTCACAGCAACAAAACAGTTTTTCCATCTGTCAAAAGAAATGTCTTCCCTTCTCTGATGGTTCACTATGTGAAAGCCTTAAACTTAAGAACAAATCCCTTTTGTTGATTTCTAGTGCTCTGACTTTAAAGGCAAATAGGGTCTAGTGAAATGAAATCTGTTGTCAGATAGCTTATAGCTTCTTAAACATCTACATAGTTGACATTGGCGCACATGTATAGGATGAAACATTTGCAGCAAAATCCCTGAGTTTGCCATGAATTGCTTCCAAACTTCTTTTCCAACAAAACTCACCCACCCCTCCTACAGCTTCAGTAATCTTTTTTATTTTTTTTTTCTTCTCCAGCAGTTTATTCAGGTCCCTTGAAAACAGTCTTCCGAATGCCCAGGCAGACCCAACCCACAGGCTAAATACTAAATGAACAGCCAATCAAGTAAAGCCACGTGGTGCTATCTTAGAGGCCCACGTATGCAGAAGCAAGCCAGATCAGCGGTCTTTGCCAAATATGGACTTGTTTACCACTGAGAGCGCTCACCGTCAGGCTGGTGGAAGGCGGAAACCTTTTTTAAATGAAGTTCGGATTTTAATTTCCCACTTGAGCCTGGTATTTGCTACTCATTACATAAAGTCAAGTATAATCTCACTGAAATAATCTGTGGAGCCTTCATTTTGCTGCTTTTCCTCACTGGGTCCTTAGGTGTTCCTTTGTACCTGCTCACTGTTCCAACATGGTAATCCTTATTTTTTCCTCAAACAATGTATTTGGCCTCTAGTGTTTTTGTATGTCTTTATATTCATTGTTGCTGTTGTTGTTTCAAAGCAAGTTTATGATAGATATCAGCCTTGATCTTACTAAGTAGCCAATTTTACACTTCTCTACAGTAGTCACAAGAATGTATCATTAAACCTATCTTCTTTCTTGCTCACTCAACATTACTCAGATCTCAATGAATAGGTATTCATTATTTGTTCTGTATGTTATTATTTGCTTGAGTAAATGCAAGAATTTTTTAATTTTAATTTTTAATATTTCATCTGAAATGTCATTTACTCAAGGAATTTTTTGCATTCAGAATAAGACTGTATTCTTGAGTCTATTATTTTTCAATTTGCTATATTTATTCTTTTCTGAAATACTTTTTATGATTATTTTTACTTTTGTAAAGAAAATCTATCTTCCCATACTCTAACAAATGTAAAACTTCCTACACTCTTGTTTACCATAAAACTGCAATTACTTTAACTGTTTCTGATAAATATTTTCAAAAAGAATGAATGATAAATTCAGAAGAGATGGCAAATTGTGTTTCAGCATGGCTATATATTAATTAGCAGAAGTTACGAGTTTACCAGAAACCAAATTCCACTCCTTAAAGGATTTATATTCTTTTGTCATTGTTAAATCATCAGAATCAAGAAAATTGTGTAATTTGCTGCCAAGTGGATGGATATAAAAGTTCATCCTGAGTGAGCTAACCCAGACCCAGAAAGATGCACATGGCATATATTCACTATAACATGATTTTAGCCATATAGTACAGGATAACTATCCTACAACCAACAGACTGAAAGGAACAGGAACATGACTTTGTTATCTGTTATTGGGACACTTTGCCCTAGTGGAGCTCCCAAGTAGGCCCCCAGTGCAAAAGGAAGCTCTTAACCCTCATATGACTGTTGAACTGAGGGTGGCTGATATGTAGGGGCACACCACACAGGAGGAGTAGGATAGGTGGGGGAAGGGATAAGATTGGGAGGGTAGGAGTGGGAGGGGTGGAGGGAGGGGACAGTGATGGAGATGTAACTTGAAGTAATAAGTAAACATAAAAATGTGCTCCCATGTAGACCCCTAGTATATGAGGAAGCTCTAGGCCCTCATCTGACTGCTGAACTGGGGTGGTGGACTGATAGGTGGGGACACTCCACTCTGGAGGAGTAGGATAGGAGGGTGGGACTGGGAGGAGTGGAGGGGGCCACTGTGATGGAGATGTGGCTTTAAGTAGTGAATAAACATTGTTTAAAAATGCACATGACAATAGATAGAATGGGGACCTGGAGAGATAAAAGGACCCAGTCAAGTTGAGGGAAGGTTATGAAAAAATGAGGGACATAAGAAAAGAACAAAATATGTATTCATATGTTTTAAAATATCACAATAAATATTATTTCACTGCATGAAATTTGAAGATTAATTTAAAAGGAGTCCTGCCCCATGACATGTTTGTATAAATTCTACAAATTGTTCTGAATACGAGTTATCTCATGCTTCCTATGGAATAACATCCAAAGAACATTTGGACCCAACATGGATTGTAACCTTCCATCCATCAAAAATATTCTGTGTAACTACATTTTTGCTTACATACAATTTAGGAGCATAAAATAGTTTGAGAATGGGTATTGACATTAAATAGAATCTATTTAAAATCCTGGCAAAAGTTACTGATAGATGAGACTTCTGGAGAAAAATATTTGACTTATATGAGCACTTCTTTCTCCCTAGAATAAGCACAATACACACTTACTGATAACAGACATACTCTTGTAAGGACAACTGAGTAAGTACAAACAAACTGAAAGGGGATGGGGGATGATGTTATATTATAATCTCAAAAATAAAACAAAAATAAATAAATTAATTAAATTTTCAACAAAAAATTTTCACACTAATAATATACTAATAATAAAAAGAGCCCTTTTGAAGGTAAAATACTGTACTTTCTATCAAACTTTTATATAAACCAGAAACTATTTTAAAAATAAAACAAACATTTTTTTTGATAAAATAACAAAACAGCTCTTCAGTAATCAAGACCATTAAATTATTTAAAGTAAATTTTTACTTTTACTTACTTTGTAGTATTGGGGGAGGTACAGACAACCCTTAACACTTAGGTAATTAGTGTTATAGATATAATTATATCTATAACCCTTAAAATTATATCTAAACTGTTGTATGCATGTTTAATTTGAGGGGAGAGCTTCTTTAGTACCTAGAAACTTCTCATGGTCACATGAGAATCCCTCCACTTACCCACCTACAGGAGGAGATTGTGATGTTCCTGTCCCAGTAGATAATTTTGAATGAAAAGTGGATTTTTTTATACAATTTATTCTGATTATGTTTTCCTATTTCTCCCCTGCTTCCAGAACCAGTACAGAGTTATTTTAACTTCTCAGATATAAAATACAAAATGAACTACATCATAGGCACAAAACATATCTTACATGCTTTTAGAATTCATTATTTGATCTCCATCTTCTAGTGTGTTTATTCAAGATTTTTAAAAGGAGAGAAACTGGGAGGCACAGATTCTGATGCAAACTCTTAATTTATACACATGTAACATCAAAACCTCACTTGCTGATTTTGCATTCATTCGTCTAAATTTAGAAAGCAGTAATGAAAGCTGCAATTTTCTTTTGAAAATTATAAATCTGAAGAAATAATTGTATCTGTACCTACTCTTTGCCTTTTTTTGCAGTGTTCAAAAATATTCATGTGGTTAGAGAGCAGATGTTCATGATAGCATGTGCGTCTTGACTATTTTCCTGTGCAAATCAAGGGTTTGATAGGCTCTTGTACCTATGATATGTACAGGAGCACATGGCAAAGGGCTACTTCTTTGAATGCCCATCATGGCTTTCAAACAAGCAAGGAGATTCTCTAAATATTTATGGTTTAGTAGACAAGCAGACTATCATTTGTCTCATTTCCTTGCAGAGCATGAGTTTTGCAGTAAAGATATTTTGCTTATTTCATAATAGTATTATTAATTTATTGATTTATTCATTTTGTCTTTAAAATATTTTTTCTAATCCAGTGGTGTCCTGGCAATCACTATGTTATTTCTCTTCCGACTGTATGATGATGATGGAGAAAGTCAGAAATTCTGATGTCATTCCCAAAATTTTAAGTGCATAGGAAGAATTATTGTAACACAATAGAATTTTTATAAACACTAGAAATGAAGCATATTGAAATAGTTGTAAAATGTTTTCACTTTTTAAATACCCAATCAATGACAACATGATATATTGAGAAAGTATCAATACTAGGATGCTATAAACCACATGACTGCATGCTAATCTGGTTTATCACATAAAAATAGCATAAAATACCAAAACACAGCCCTGAACCTGATCAAACAAAAGGAAAAGCCATTGATTTGTTTGAACTAAAAATTGTTCTCAATGAAATATATATATATATATCGTTTTAAATTTTCATCAGTTAACTATTAATAAAATAGGTGGTAAAATGAACATATATTTGTCAAATAATATACATTCAAAGCAAGTAAGAGAGATTCATATTAAAAGTAGATTTACAGAAGGAAATCATTTGAAGAGAGTGATGTCCCATCCCCAGAAGGTGGGGTGGGTGTTTTTCCCCCTTTGGTCATTTGATGTGTTATAGATAATCTTGTTATTCGGGGGAGAGATTACAAGCTGTTTAATGGTCTTGTTAAATAGGTTTTAGAGGTTAGACCCAGGGACTTCTCTCTTTTTCTTTTCTGTATCCTTCTTTCTCTCCTATGTAGGAGTGAACAGACTTGAGAAAAATGGGACATAGACATATTATAGGAATGTTCAAGAAAAAAGGACAGATTGTTGAATATGCCCTTAAACCACTGTATATTGATACAAAATTAAGATTATATTTGGCTAAATTGGTATTGATCTTTGTATATTGATGCAAAATTAAGATTGTATTAGGCTGTATTAGAATTGATCTTTGAATATTGATATGAAATTAAGATTATATTTGGCCACATTGGTATTGATCTTTGTATATTGACACAAAATTAAGGTTAACTCTTTTTAAGGTATTGTACCTAGGTAATGCTTAAAAATGAAATGTGAAGTGTTGGCCTTTTGCTACCAACTGTCATAAACTGTTTAGGATCATTAAGAAATGCAAACTAATAGTCATTTAAGCATGACATTTTGTTAGGTACTAGGACAGTCTATCACAGTTATTTTCTAAGCTAATCAGAAATCAAGTTGCCAAGAGACAGGGAAAAGTTGCTTATCCAAATATAAGAGATAGGTGGTCTTCAAAAACCTCAAGAGCTCTGCAGAATATGGCATTCAAAGATGTTTTCTTAAATTAAGATTTTTTTGATATCGAGACATGTCAGCTCCTGACAGCACCCCTTATTCTTCTCCAAGTAGAAGATGAGCATCGAAGAATCTCCAGTGTGAGATGGTTGAATTAATGGCAAGCCTATCTCTTGGCAAGAAAAACCCCTTGCCTCAACTGTAGACAGAATACTGTGCAAAAAGAAGAAAACTTGGAAGCAGGTAAGTTCACAGCCTAGCTCTGCCAAGACAGGGTAGGCGATTCCCTCATAATTCCTGCTCTACAATAAATGTCTGTCAGAGAAATGGGGCCAAATGGCTGAAGATTGATCCTGTAATATATGGAGAGAAAATGGGAACTGTCCAGGAAGCCACTGGTATGTCATTTCTTAGTTTTGGAATCTGTGGGCCCTGCACTTCCTATATAATCATATATATTTATCCCTCTCAGGTCTCTGAGGTGGTTGGAGGCTAGAGAGCTAGAGTCTCATAGTTAAATTTTGAGTTGTTCAGGAATTAACAGGGTATTCTGGATTTAAAATGATATTTTAAAAATTGTGATGCAAGTTAGTATGAAAACTGACTTGGATATAGAACTTTAAACTCATGGAGGTGGATGGATAGTAGAATGATAAAGTCAAGTGCAAAATACATATGGACTGGACATTGAGAATGTATATTAAGTCATATAACTCTCATAACTGTGGCCTAATTATTTCTGTTGTTTTGTATTGCATTTATTGTTATAAGAAAAAGCAGCATTTGTTGAACTGAAAAGGGGAGCTGTTGGGGGAAAAAGATATACCTTAAACTTAAAAAAAAAGAAGGGGATGAGTGGGTTGAGGGGGAAAGGGTGGGAGAGTAGGACTGGAGGGGGAGTAGGGAGGAGATTGCGATTGAAATGTAACTTGAAGAATTAAAAAATAAATATCTCTTGGCATGAAAAAACTCCTTGCTTCAACTGTAGACAGACTGCTGTCCAAAAAGGACAAAACTTGGTAGCAGGGAAATCGACAGCCTAACTCTGCCAAGACAGGGTAGGTTAGTCCTTCATAATCCCTGCTCTACAATAAATATCTGTCAGAGAAACAGGACCAAAAGGCTGAAGACTGATGCTGGAATGTGTGGAGAGAAAAGGGGAACTGTCCATGCAGTCACTGGTTTGTCATTTCTTAGTATTGAAAGCTGCAGGCCCTGCACTTCCTATATAATCAAATATATTTATCCCTCTCAGGTCTCTGAGGTGGTTGAAGAATAGACAGCTAGAGTCTCATAGTTAAATTTTGAATTGTTTAGGAATCAAGAGGCATTCTAGATCTAAGAAGATGGTTATAATAGTGATGCAAGTTAGTATGAAAGCTAAGTCAGTTATAGAACTTTAAATTCAGAGATGGTTAGATGGTAGAATGTTAAAGTCAGGGGCCAAATATGTATGAACTGGACATTGGGAAGGTATACTGGGCCATTTAACTCTCATAAATGTGGAATATTTATTTTTGTTGTTTTGTATAGTATCTACTGTTATTAGAGAAGGAACCATTTGTTGGACTGAAAGGGGAAGCTGTTGGGGGGAAGAGGGTGGAACGGTGGGACAGGAAGGGGGAATAGGGAAGGGTTTGTGACTGAGATGTAACTTGAAGAAAAAAAATAAAGTATTTAATAAAAAAAAGAAAAAAATTAGATTTAAAGATGATAAATTTTATGCTCTTATGTAGCAGACCCTACATAGAGCCCTAGAAAGGATTTGAACTATCATTGATCTAGTGGACCAATGAAAACCATAAGGAATCAGTTCTTTGTTGCACACCCTTTATTTCTACAAAATAATTTCATTTTTAGCCTGTGTTCAGGATTTTTAGTGGATGACAAACTGAAGCAACTAGGAATTCAACTGCCCTTTAGTGGATAAAGGAATGGATGAAGAGATGTTCTTGTAGAAATAGTAAAAAGTAACTCCAAAATTTTTGAGAAATCTTAATAAAGTACTCTAGAGACACAGATTTATTTTCCTTACCAGTTCTAAATTAGCAAAATGGCGGTTGTGTTTTGTGCTTGTGTTAAAAATTTACCTCAAATTACATCCTTCTTTGCAACAGATTTCAGAAGTCAACTTACTGAACTATACTTGCTGCTGCTGAGATAAAATGTGTACTGGGTGAGTGAGGAGGAGTGTATGAAACATGAGCAGGGGAAAATGGTATTCATAGTAACATGCACAATAATATAAATAGAGTTAAAGGATAAATTCTCGAAGTTGAATATATAAGTAAAGACAAAAGAAAACGATATGTTAGCTTCAAGTCTTTAGTTCTGATACTGGAATAGCTGTCAAAGAGCACTGTTATATTCATGGACTGCTTGTGTCACATAGTGAGTGAGAAATGGATTTCAATAACCAAGAGAAAAAGAAAAGAAGGTTAATAAATTTTGAACATAAAAAGAAACGCCTAATAAATGACCTAAAGAAAAACTTTAAGTTCTATATTTTTTCTAGTTCAAAACTGACAAAAATCAATAAAAATATTTGCCTAAATATATTGTCCTTAGACAAAAAACTGCCAAAAAGGTATAGAAGTTATTCCATCCACATGAAATAGATGAGGACATTTAAATGAAACAACAAGAAGAGAATGCAATCTGACTTATTCATATTTTCTGTTTCAAATTCTAGGTTCATGTTCTGGTACTTCAAATAATATCTAAAGAAGAAAAATTCAAACCAGAGACATTCATAGTGTTGGGGTGTAACCCTTGTGCACCAGAATACATAGCATCCTGACATTTGAGGCATAAACACTGACCAAGAAGGGCTAATTTAGGATGTAGTGCCCTGGCTTACAGATGTTGAGCTGGCCAGTCTTTGTGTGTTTATGGCAGTCTTTATGGAAATGTAGTGAATGTGTTGTTTTGTTTTTCAGTATTTTCTCTTCATTTAATTACAACTTTCACTACCTCATATATCCATTCAGTATAACATAATTTTTATTTAATTTACATTTATTATACTTTGTTGAGAAAATGCTTTATAGATGCAACAAAAAAAGTTTTTAAAAACCAGTTTTCAACATCTATTTGTTCAAAAACTTCCCCAAACTTTCTTCCCAAAGCATTCACTTGTTTATAACCCAGCTTCATTTAAGAAACACTTTTCTGTGTTTTATCCACTAGCCAATAGATAAGTGTTATAAATTTTATAGAGTTGCTCCTAAACCTGACATTGCAGGATGTAAAGCACCCTCATAGTTCCCTACTTTATATATTATTTTTATGGTGAGAATTAAAGCTTTTATGAAGCTGTAATTTCTGACATTTCCACTTCTTCTTCAGAACTCAATGGCATCCTATTCTACAAAGAGGCAAACAGGAGAAAGAATACATTTCAAAGGTCAAATGTATTTTCTTAATCTACAAATAGGTCACTGTAACCAAAGTAACATAAATGCCTTTGATTAATTTCATAGGTAAATTTTGAAAACACATGTGTGCTCATATATCATACACTCGCACAGACACAGCTACATGTACATTAATAAAAACAAAGTTTAAAAAATGACCTCAGCAATACTACATTTTTTAAATAGTAAATGTCAATAAAATGTGCATAGCTCCATATAAGGTAAATATAGTTGTAGAAAAAATTGCTAATTAAACTATTTACTAGTATTTATATTATCTTTAATTGGTCAGCAGTGTTAATCCTTAACCTGCCATTATAAATGAATACACACAGACACCGGATGGATTTTAACAAGCCTAGGCCTGAGTTGTACAATCCTAGCCCATCTAAGCTAGTTCATAAGTCTATTACCCAAATATGACTCTATATATACATACTTCCCTTTGGACTGTTATTCTCCATGCTAACCCGAAGTCCCAGGCCACATTAAAGAAGGATCTTCTTTTAGATGTCCTCCTTGTCTGCTCCTGGCTTCTCTCTGGCAACCTTCTTCTTCCCCAGATGTTCCCTGTCTCTCAAAAAGCCTGTGCCCATTAGTCCTGCCTACCTCTGTCTTTGCCCAATCTTCAGGTTTCAGAACCAATCAGAGTCAAAGTAAGTAATAGACAGCAAACAGGACCAATCAACATTTAGAATGCTTAACATCACCCCATCATATAGTGTATCTCAAATTTCCATTTGTGGAAAATTTGAAGAAACATAAATAGGATGATTCCCATACTGTTAAAAGACATAGAATAACAAAAAAATGTGACTAATGCTAACCTGGTGTAATACTAGCAAATGCAGAAGCAATTAGATGAAGATAGCTATGTTGAAAAATGCAGTACAATAATACTAAGAGGCAATTTAGTAGTATTTATCTTGAACTAATCCAGTTACTAGTACCTATGATATATCTCATGAAGCATGTATTGTGACAGTAATAAATAGCTGGAAATCAACCTTTATTTCCAGAAAATACTTAAAGTATGTTTCATACATTTATATGATACTAATTTGCTTAAAGTTATCTTGTGGAAGCTTAGAACATAATGAAGTTGAACACTTTTCTAACAATCTATATGATAACAATAAAAAAATCCCTAAGATATGCCATTTTAACTATTTTAATATATACTGTCAAGTGATTTTTTTTTCATTTTACTCAAGGAGTTCTGCAAATATCTTTACTGCTTAATTCAGCTATATTTCCAAAGACAGTTTTCAAACTTTCCAAATTTTTATTCCTCCCCTGGGTAATTACTACTGTGATTTCTGTTTCCATAGATCCTGAATATGTCAACTTAATGAATTCCTTCAACAATTGGCTTGTGGTCAAATATCACCTTGATTTTTAAATCAATTTTTACGTTTTATTGCTGGATAATAATCTATTGTATTGCTATATTATATTTTATTTTGTGCAATCATTGGTAAATAAACATTTAATCAATAGTAGTTAGATGAATTAATCAAGTAGTTAGATGAAGACAGTTATGTTGAAAAAATACAGTAAAATAATACCAACAGGCAATTATGTAGCATTGATCTTGAGCTAATTCAGTTAATACGTATGGACTGGACATTGGGGATGTATGCTTTTTTTGTTTTGTTATTTCTTTTATAATTTATTTTTTATTTCTTCAAGTTACATCTCAATCACAATCCCCTCCATACTCCCCCCTCCAGTCCCACCTTCCCACCCTCTTCCCCCTCAACCCCCATCTTCTTCCCCTTTTTTTAAGTTTAAGGTATATCTTTTCCCCCCAACAGCTTCACCTTTCAGTCCAACAAATGGTTCTTTCCCTTATAACAATAAATGCAATACAAAACAACAGAAATAAATAGGCCACATTATGAGAGTTATATGGCTTAGCATGCATTCCCAATGTCCAGTCCATATATATTTGGCACCTGACTTTAACATTCTGCTATCTAACTATCTCCATTAGGTTAAAGTTCATTGTATATTAATGCAAAATTAAGATGAGCATCGAAGAATCTTCAATTGGAGATGGTTGAATTAGTGGCAAGCCTGTCAGTTGGCAAGAAAAATCCCTGCTTTAACTGTAGACAGAATGCTATCCAAAAAGGACAAAACTTGGAAGCAGGAAAGTCAACAATATAGCTCTGCTAAGACATGGTAGGCAAGTCCTTCATAATTCCTGCTTTACAATCAATGTCTGTCAGAGAAGCAGGGCCAAACAGCTGAAGATTGATGCTGTAATGTATGGAGAGAAAATGGGAACTGTCCAGGAAGCCAGTTGTATGTCATTTCTTGGTTTTGGAAGCTGCTTGCACTGCAATTCCTGTATAATCAGATATATTTATCCCTCTCAGGTATCTGATGTGGTTGAAGACTAGAAAGCTCGAGTCTCATAGTTAAATTTTGAGTTGTTTAGGAATTAAGAGGGTGTTCTGGATCTAAGAAGATGTTTTTAAAATTGTGATGCAAGTTAGGATAGAAGCTGAGTTGGCTATAGAACTTTAAACTCATGGAGATGGTTGCAAAATAGATTTTTAAAATCAGTTGGCAAATACATATATACTGAACATTGGGAATGTATGCTAAGCCTTATAATTCCTATAATTGTGGCCTAATTATTTCTGTTGTTTTGTATTGTATTTGCTGTTATAAGAGAAAGAGCCATTTTTTGGACTAAAGGGGGAGCTGTAGGGGGAAAAAGATATACCTTAAACTTAAAAAAATGAAATATTTCAGAGGGTTGAGGTGGAAGAGAGTGGGAGGTTGGGATTAGAGGAGGGAGTAGAGAGGGGATTGTGATTGAGATGTAACTTGAAGAATAGAAAATAAATAAATTAATTTTAAAAAGACATTTACAAAATATGTCCTCAATGAAAAAATGTTTTAAATAAAAAATATTTAAATATTTTTTACTTAAAATAATTTTTAAATTTAAATATTTTGATCATATTCTTCCCCTCTCCAAAGATTCTTCATATTCTCTCCTCCTCCATAGCCATCAAATTTTACAACTACTATGGAAATCATTTTGGTGATATCTTAGAAAACTTGAAATAGCCCTACCTCAAGACACAGTCATACCATTTCTGGTATCCACCAAAACCATTCCTCACCAAACCATAAGGACCTCTCCTCATCTATGTTCATAGCAGCCTTATTTGTAATAGCTAGAAACTGCAAACAACCCACATGTCCCTCAACTGACAAATGGATTAAAAAAAATGTGGTACATTTGCACAATGGAATGCTACTCAGCTATCAGAAACAAGAAAATCATGAAATTCACAGCCAAATGGATGGAACTAGAAAAGCTCATCCAGAGTGAGCTAACCCAACCTCACAAAGATGCATATGGAATCTACTCACTTATAATTGGATTTTAGCCATATAGTACAGGATACCTATCCTACAACCAATACACCAAAAGGATCAGGAACATAGACTGTGTTAACTACTAATGAGATAATTTGCCCTATGGGTTGCTCCCAGTGCAAGAGGAAGGTCTTAGCCCTCATATGACTGTTGAAAGGAGAGGGGCTAATATATAGGAACACTCCATATTGGAGGAGTGAGATGGGTGGGAGAGGGAGGAGCGGGTGGGAAGGTTGAACTGGGAGGCGTGGAAAGAGGGCACTGTGATGGAGATGTAACTTGAAGTAATAAACAAAAAATATTTTAAACAATTACATATAAATTAATTAAAAGTAAAATTTTCAAGAAAAAATATATTCATGAGACTTAGTTTCTTAGTTACTTAGTTTCATGAGCCATATTTCAGCCATTCCTCTCATTTCCTTAGACCTTTCTCCATTTTGCTTTAATAAAAAAGTATCCTATATTTCCATAAGCTTGATTTTGCATCATTGCTTTGTGTCAATTGTCTTAAGCCTTTGTCTTTTGTTTTAAAATACAGTTCATAATTAAGATATGTTCAGTGTACTCATAATTTGTTGGAGCATTGTTTCATGCAGAAGATGTAAAATATTTGCCTATAAGTCATTATTTTTCAACATGAAGCATAGATTTATAGTTAGAATATGGTGAGCAGTGTACTCAGAATCATTGTCTATATATTTATAAAGAATCACTTGTAAAGGAAAACATGTTTAACCTTGTGTTTTAGATTTGAGTATACTGATAGAGACAACAGACTACAGAATATGGACACTTATGAATAAGATGAGAACATTGTAAAACGTAGTAGTGCATAAATAATTCATCATGATGTTATAAGTGGGGCATATTTGATGAGGGGGGGATAATTCTTATGCAACTTTTAGACACGAGCATAAACAGGGGGATATTTCCAAGATGGCATATAGTCAAAATGAAAGCTCAATTAGATCATAAAAAAACATTACTCATAGAAGTAGAAATAGGGAGGACCAATGTCAAGATAGAAGAAATAATTTAAAAAATAAGTTCAGGGCCGGGCGTGGTGGCGCACGCCTTTAATCCTAGCACTTGGGAGGCAGAGGTGGGCGAATCTTTGTGAGTTCAAGGCCAGCCTGGTCTACAAAGCAAGTCCAGGACAGCCAGAGCTGTTACACAGAGAGACCCTGTCTCGAAAAACCAAAAAAAAAAAAAAAAAGTTCTGCTACAAGTAAAGAAAACCAGAGAAACAGGGGCTTTTTAAATTAATATTATAACATTTATTTATTATTTCAAGTTATATCTCCATCACAGCTCCCTCCTCCCACGCTTCTCGGTCCCAGCTTCCAACCCTCTACCCCCTTTCCCACCTACCCTGCTCTTCTGGTATGGGGTGACCCACATTCCAGCCCCCCTCAGTTCATCAGTCACCTGGGGGCTAAGAGCATCCTCTTTCACTGGGGCCTACATTGCAGCTCCACTGGTACAAAGTGTCCCAAAGTGGCAGGTATCAAAGTCCATTGTTCCTGTTCCTTTCAGTCTGTCCGTTCGCTGGATCTGGTGACTCAGGTAGGTAGGATTTCCCAAAGGAGGCAGAAGCAGGAGGATCTGGAGTTTGTGGCCAACCTGAGAATCGGTCTTATGCAGGTAAAAGGACAGCAATTTCAATAGGAAACACAGGTTATAGATTGAGGTGATATAAGAAATATAAATAAAATATCTACCACATTCCCAAAGAGGAAATTGAGTGTGATTAATGAACTTTCGGGAAATCTTTCATTGGATTTGTTGTAATATGGACATATTGGGGTAGTCTGAATTGAGTTTATGGAAGACTGAGGCAGAGAGGTTGAATGGCTAATACAAACTGAATAAGATGGTTTACATATAGCTGAGGCTTTCTTCTCTCTGGAAGCTGTCCATTAGCCAACTTATTCAATTTTAGCAACTCAGCCACTTTGCCTCAGTCTTTGAGCCTGGTCACAATTCGATTTAGGTCACTGTTTGAATTGGTTGAACCCCTCTAAGTGAAAGCTGTCCCACAGGGTTTAATCTTGGCGTTTTGCTGCTTTGCTGAGGCCTTCTGAGCTCATATGCTTCTTTTTGCCTCAGGGAGAGCTGGCTGTAATATTTCAGCTCTGTTGGAAATCAGATTTTCAGTTCACCAGCATTTTCTCCATGAGATGATACAAACTGCCTTGCATCTCCTTGTCTCTAGTGTGGGAATTCTCTAGCATGGGAACTCTCAGGCTCCAGCCACTTTATCCTTAAATAGGGTCACTTCTTGTTTCACCTGGCTTTAGCCTAGTCTGGGCTCTGCCCATTTTGAAAGGCTATTAGCAGCTGAAAACAATGACACATAATCAACTAACCCATAGGGGCTCCCAGAAACTGAACCACAAACCAGAGAGTGTGGCAAGAGTTTTGTTTCTTACAATATCCAGTTATGCTAGGAGAACGTTTTTGTTTTCATCCTAGGTATGGGACTGCTTCAGTTTGTCTACACCTGTAGACTATTGGTGCCTCATGCACTAGTGGGGGTGTGGCTTAGCCAGTTGCAGAAAGTTCATTTTGAGGACTCTGGAGAGGAGATAAATGTCAGAGCTCCAAAAGGGATGGGTGGACACTCTGAACAAGAAAGAGACTGCTGCTCTCCTTGCTGCCTCTCCTTTGAGTTGTGGCTTGTCTATCCTGCTGCTATATTTCCTGGTTTGTTGGATTTGTGCATATGATGTTACTGGTTTGATGGACTACTGCATATCATGAGTACCGGCATTGGTATTGCCCCCAAAGAACCCCATGACCCTAATCAGCAGGAAGTGGTTCAACAGACCTGTGTCCATTTCCCCTCTAACCTTCTTTCTCTCCCACCTAGTATTGGGGGTTGGAAGAAATAAGGGTTGGAATGGAGGTAGAGTTATTTAGTACAGTAAAATAAATTAGAGTGTGTAATAAAACAAAACTAAAAGCCACAAACTACTACAAGGGAGCCAGCAAGGCACTGACCTAGGTCCTCTGGACATATGCTACAATTCAATTCAATCCATTGTTGGTTGATAGGGAGAGCTGTAGGGGGGAAAAGAAATACCTTAAACTAAAAAAAAAGGGGTAGAGGATGGGGGGGTTGAGGGGGAAGAGGGTGGAAGGGTGGGACTGGAGTGGGGATTAGGGAGAGGATTGTGATTGAGATGTAACTTGAAGAAATATAAAATAAATTATATTAAGTTGCGTAGCTTGATCTTCTTGTGAGAATCCTAATAGTTGGAACAGGAGCTGTTTCTAATTCTGTTGCTTGCCTTTAGGACCCTTTCTTCCACTGGGTTCCCTTGTCTAGCCTTAATGGAAAGGATGTGCCTTGTCTTACTGCAACATGATATGCATGGTTGGTTGATATATATTGAGGCAGGCCCCTGTCTGAGAAGAATCCAAAGAGGAGTTAATAGGGGTGTGAACAGAGAAGAGATAGAGGGAGGGAAAGGAAAGACAGGAAGGAGGGAATCCTGCAGTTGAAATGTAAACTAAATAAAATTAAAAGTAAAAAATATTAAAAATTATTGTTTCACTTACAGAGTTTAATCTTTTTTCCAAGTTATTAAAAAGGTCAAAAATAAAATAAATTTGTATCTAAAATATTCTCTCTTCAGTTGTGCAAGATAGTTGAAGACATATAAATTTGATGTGGCATCATATAGAAGGTACACTGGGAAAAATCATGTTTCAAAAGACTAGATGGCTAGAGTCTCATAGTTAAATTTTGAGTTGTTTAGGAATCAAGAGGGTGTTCTGGATCTAAGAAGATGTTTTTAAAATTGTGAGGCAAGTTAGTATGAAAGCTGAGTTAGATATAGAACTTTAAACTCATGAAGATGGATAGATAGTAGAATGTTAAAGTCAGGTGCCAAATACATATGGACTGGACATTGGGAATATATGCTAAGCCATATAACTCTCATAATTGTGGCCTATTTATTTCTGTTGTTTTGTATTGTATTTATAGTTATAAGGGAAAGAACCATTTGTTGGACTGAAAGGGAGAGCTGTTGGGGGGGAAAAGAAATACCTTAAACTTAAAAAAAAGGGTACAGGATGGGAGGGGTTGAGAGGGAGGAGGGTGGAAGGGTGAGACTGGAGGGGGGAGTAGGTAGGGGATTGTGATTGAGATGTAACTTGAAATAAAAAATAAATTATATTAAAAAAATGAAACCTGCATGAGACAGTAATGTTAGACCTGATATATGCCTGTTTAGAACAATAATGACATGAATACTATGAAGATAACCAACTCTTTTCTGAATGGATTGAGGTAGATTTTTCAGGAGAGAACTCATATCTGGGTACTGTAAATGTGATCAATAGTTTGTGGCCAGAAAGCTCATAATCCATAGGAAGAACCCACTACTATATTTTAGCTAAAGATAGAGACACTAAAACTGCTTTTAAAATACTCATGATCATATCTCTGGATTACTGCTTCTCCCAATTTTCATCAGATAAAACTTCCATTGCTTTGGGCAGCAGTTAATTCAGAGTCTCATAGCTGTTTGAAGTGCTGGTAGTAAAAAGAAGCAAAGAGTTTGGTTCTAACTGTGTCATCCACATCACCTCTTACAAGGCTAGGAGAAAGCATAAAGGATAGAGTGGGAAGAATGGAAGAGCTGAATTAAGGATATCTCTGTTTCAAAAAAAACTCTGGTCATGACATTGTTTGTATACTCACAAACATATGGAAACTTTTTATATTCCTGTACCAAGGCTTTTAACAATTCATTGTAGGTGGAGAGGAGTCAGGAGGCCTTCCCATATTTGAGGGACTATTCAGAGTTAATAATGCCTGGAAGAAGGTATTTTACTTCCTTTAGAGATAATGTGAAAGTAGGAGAGAGAATTTTAAGAAGAAGGAATGTTTTCTGTGGGTGGGGAAATGTAAGTGGACAGAAGAGGTGAAACAACTGTAATTAATTTTATACATGGACAAAACTCAAAAAAAAGCTTCTAAAGGAATAGAACATCTGAGGTTTCATTCTACTTACAGTGGTGAGAGGAGGATACTGGGGCAGGCTATCATCTATTTCCGTATCCCATAAGCACTTCTGTCTTCATATCCTCCACAAGTTCATATTTGTACAGGATTCACCTCACCTGCTTGCAATAAGTGCCTTCCTGTGCACAAATGTGCTTCATCAATATTTCAGCATGAGAATGATTTATGGTGTTTTGGTCACAATTTTTTAGTCCTTAATGACCATTAGCAGGTAAAATTAAATCACTAGGTGCTTAGCATCTGTGAAAACAGAAGGTATTTGTCTTCTAATCAGTATGGCTTTGAGACATTTTATATTTCAGTAATCAGTGTAAAATCAAAGGTTAAACCTCCCTTAAATTGATATATGACATGTCAAAAATGCTAATTCCAAAATATCTATCTGATATTCTAAAGACCATTGTCCTTTTCATATCAATGTTCAAATAGCAAAATTTCCACTCTCTCCTTCTATAAAAAGTTATCTTGGATTTGCTGTGTGATTGTTCTATATCACACACTGGCAAGAAACAGGATAACTTTTTTTTTTTTTTACAGCTGTCTCTGTTAATTTCCCATTACAGCAAAGCATTCAAGAGTTTAACAAGGTAAGACATACATCCAGTAGGAAAATGGCAGAGTGTAAAAGGGTAGCACTTCTGTCCAGAGAATAATATAAAATATAGTATTTTCTTGATGACTGAACACTTTCAAAATGTATCAAACACTTCATGCTTGCTGATTAGAATATTCTATATCTACATGCTCTTCCAAGCCAAAAGTATGAAGAGTTTATTTTACTAGGAGTTAAACATTTACCAGTGCAACATTTTGTCCATGATTGTGAATGCAAGGTAATTTTTCCATGTAATTCTAGCTATACATGACAAATTATAAGTTAATGAGCCTTTCTTGAGTAAAATAAATACTTAAATATGCAATATTTTATTTTATTTTATTTTATTTTTGTTTTTGGTTTTTCGAGACAGGGTTTCTCTGAATATCTCTGGCTGTCCTGGACTCGCTTTGTAGACCAGGCTGGCCTCGAACTCACAAAGATCCACCTGCCTCTCCCTCCCAAGTGCTGGGATTAAAGACGTGCGCCACCACCGCCCGGCTAATATGCAATATTTTAATCTAGATCTTTACAAAAGGATTTCTTTCTGAAATGTAATTATGTAAACTAAAATTTTCAGATAACATGAATTAGTATATTTTAACACAGATAATGACTAATTTGTACAAGTCATGTATCAATATCATTTTAGAATAAATACTACTACCAAGACCTCAAGAACTTTAAAAAAGAAGTTAGTATGGGTTAGCTCACTGTTATCTACTCACATATAATGGATTTTAGCCATATAGTACAGGATAACTCTCCTACAACCAAAACACCAAAAGGATCAGGAACATAGACTTTGTTACCTATTAATGGGGCAATTTTCCCTAAGGGTGCTACCATGTAGGCCCCCATATGATTGCTGAACTGAGAGGGGCTGATATGTAGGGACACTTCACATTGGAGGAGTTGGATAGGTGGGATAGGGAGGATAGTGCGGGAGGGTGGAACTGGAAGGGGTAGAAAGAGGGTACTATGATGGAGATGCAACTTGAAGTGATAAATCATCATTAAAAAAATAAAAGAAGTTAGATTTTTTTTTTAGAATTTAGATATTTGCCATATTGAAATAAGTGTAGGAAATGTGACAGAATGAATATACAAATTTTACTCTATCCCAGGGCTATTTCTGTGTATATTAGACCACAAATAATTACCACACATGTATAAATGAGTATGCATGTAACCATGCACATACTCATGACATAGCACAGAAACTGGACACAATTATTAATTTTTTTCAATACTTACAGTATTGAACATATTTATGTATTGACATTATGTCAATGAATTTTTATTATTTTATTTTGGACTTTAGAGTGACTTTAAGTAATTTTCAGCCATATTATTTTCACAGTCTTTCAAGTAGAGTTGTAGGATAGAGCTTTCATGGAACATGCTCTCTGCTTCACAAGAATTTTCTGTTATCTGCTGTTTTGTAAGCATGAGATTTTTTTTACAGAGGAAAACACACACACACACACACACACACACACACACACACACACATCTACTCATATCCAAACTTGAGAACCCATGAGTTTATTGAGTTCATATATAAGCATATGTGTGAGGGGTTACTTAAAAATACAATGATGCCTTAAGGAAGATACATAATGGAAAAATCCCAGCCCAGTCTTGCTTATAAGCTGCAATCATGGAGCTCTCTGTAAGACTTGAGGCAGCTCCATAGTTCAGAGTATCTTCAGTAGGCAGCTGGATTTCTTTCAGGCACTCAGAAGGGACGGAGACTCAGTCAGTGTTTACTGCATACTGCTTCTTTAGACTAGAAAAGGAGTCCTCTTAGTTCATATGATTTTTAACCTTTTACATATGTGCAGTTATATTCATTCTTGAGGATAACAGAATAAAATAAGCAAACAATTTGTTCTTTGCTTTGCACTGACATAATTTATCAGGAAAACACTATGAACAGTGTGCAGGTTAGTTTTGTTGTCCTCCCCACCCATAAAGGATAAAGTCACCTGAGAAGAGAAAATCTAAAAGGAGTTGCCTCAATTAGACCAGCCTATGGTATGTCTTTTGGCTATTTTGCTGATTCATGATGGGTGATGGGAGGTGTAGGCCACTGTGATCAGTGCCATTTCTGGGCAGGTAGACTAAGTTTCTGTAAGAAAGCAGGCTAAGAAAGCCGCAAGAAGCAAGCCCTCATCATCTCTGAATCTGATTTTAGTTTGAACTGGAAATTAGGATCCTTCATCAGTGATCCACTGTAAGCTGTAATATGAAAAAAAAATGGAGAAGAAGAAAAAGGAGATGAAGAAACACTTTACTAAACCTCTTTTGGCCTTGGTATTAATCACAGCTACAAACAAAAGCAAGTTTGCCAATAAAATGACTAAGATAGTAACTGACTGAACAACTGTGATAATGCACAATTTTAATCATGCATACCTCAACAAATGGTTTAATTTTTATGTTCCAAATTTATGTTTTATGGTGTATTTTCTGAAAAAAAAAGGGTGAGATTATTTGCAATTTGTCTTTTTTGGGGGGGAAATATTTTGCCTTTGAAGCAGCTCATCATACTTTATATCTAATATTTCTTTAAAAACTTCTATGGTACTCTGAGAGAAAGGAATCAGACTTGGAAGTATTAAATCACTAGGAACTTCAGAGAGCTATCTTCAGTTTAACTGGGATCCTCTTGAGGGACTAGTTTATTCACTGAAAGCAGAGATTTCAAGGCTACGTATTTGCTCTGGGCGACAGATTCACAGATTGGTAAGGTAGTTCTCATACATCCCACTGAGAATGTTTCTCTATATTGATTAGATGACCTTTGTCAAAATGACTTGAAGACATGGATTTTAGCTACAAGAAGCTATCTTGTGCACTTCTCTATAGACAAATGAGCAGATCACCATAAATTTCCTCCCCAGTTGACTTCCCTGGAAAAGAGATGGGTATAAAACTTGGTGAAGCAGAAGGTAAGTGGCACAGTGAGACAACTGATGAGAATAGGAGTCTCTGCATTTGATCCATTCATCTCAGATATCATACCCCCAGGCCTAAGTTTCTTTTCTGCTAAATCTATTATTTGACTAACATTTTATAATGTGTACTTGAGCTTGAAAGATTTATATTAAATTTGAAATTTTTCTGAGCATGAAATAAATTATTTTAAGGCATGAGGAATGTCAGATATTCAAAATTAGAAGTTATTATTAGCACTAATAGTTTAATGTTCCAATATTTGGCATAGTAAGCTATTTTAAATGCTCTCTGCCCTTGGTTTATTATCACTCATTCTCGGTCTATTGTCTGAGGGTCAAAGATAGCATCTAAAGTTATTGTTTTCCCCTAATATGTTAGAAAATGTGCTATATTCTCATTAAGCATGAGAAAATCACTTATAATATACAAAGATAAAATGCAAGCTTTCAAAGACAAATCTACTTGTTTTCACATTTGAAAACTAGAGGTGTCAAGCATATCATGATTGACCTTTCTTTTATTTTCTTGTGTTCTTTCATGAAAGTACATATCATTTTTTCTTTGGATGTATTTTAATAGAATTTAGAAACAGATGAGTAAACTACATTAGATAATTATTTACATGCTTATATAATAACTACTGCAAAATTATACAAGAAATAAAGAAAAAGCAGTGACATTTCTTTATATTGTGTTTTAATATAAAAGTATGGAATCTTTTATAAAGATGTATCTAATAGTACACTTACTAGTAATATGTAAAATAAGATTGGATGCAAACAGCTAGATAAAAGCTTACCACAATAAAATCTAAATACACATTTAAAGGATTTATGATGAAACCAATGCTCTTCCACTTCACAGGACACATTAGGTAGAATATAATATTACAGTCATAAATATAGATTTTCCAAATAGGTTAGTCTTAAAAACTGTGGCCATACACTTCTAATAATATCTGTCTTCAGTCAGCTATCAAGTTTATTCTTGTTCTATTTCAGAAATGCAAAAAAATTTAACCTTGTCTTAAAAATTAAAGAATATTTGGAAATGAATCTTTGTTATTTTTTTACATTCAGATGAACAACTGAAATCATTTTTAAAACTTTTAACCAAGAGTTAGGAGTAAACATCCATGGATATTTTAATTTCAGTATTCCTGTTGTAATTTTATTGGTGCTTATATATGTGGTTTAATGAATACTGTATATTTACGCATGCTTGTGAATATTCTACATAAGAACAGTGAAATAATTTGACACATATATCAATATTGTATTTAAATGAATGCATTGTATTAATACTTTTTATCTTGTAAAGTTTTATATATCTTGAAACAAAGCAAATAAAATATTCATGAGGGTTAAATTCTTTGTGCATTTGGGAATAATTAGCAAAAAACACCAAATATTATCACACAGAAACTGTGGAATCCAGAGCAGAAATACTTCCTCATTGTGCAGGAAGTTATAGTTAAATTTTTAAAGACTACCAGATTTAGCTCACTAGTCAAAGATTTGGGTAGCCTATATAATGGCCTGGGAAAAGTTTTAGAGATGGACTAATTAATGTCTTAGACTTGTATTACAATCATCCTTAAAACTACAGCAGGAAAACTCTATTTGAGTCCAACCCAAGATACATGGTCAGTCCAAATTGACCCTGAGATACATAATGAGGCACTGTGAAGTTTTTGACAAATTTAAACTATCTATTTGGATAAGAACATGGTTTAAGATGATCAACATCAAGATGCCATTTCTATTTATGACCATTCTTATCTTTCCAGTGTGTTGTCTTACCTCCTCATATATATTCACAAGCATTGAAGTCAAACAATATATATATATATATATATATATATATATATATATATATATTAAAGGGAAAAAAGCCTCTCATTCATTCTTATATTGAAAAACCTAAATATGAATACACACATGAATAGCACAAGATTTATCAAATCTGAAAGCATATACTTAATACCATCCATGGAAAAATCAAATCTCATTTAATGTATATAATTAGTGTATTAAAGGACAGACACAATTATAAAACTTATTGAGGCACACAATCAAGATATGTAATACTTAAATCTTGTGATAAAGAAGAGTTAATTGGTATCAGATTCATGTCTTTCCATGAGCCAACTGGAACATTTTGATGAACTATAAAAAGTGAATCCAAAGCATCAGAGAAAGGCCTAATGGAGTTACCCTAGTAACTCCAGAAAAAGGCAATCTTTGAACACAGAGCTGACACTTCCAGAAGTGTTTTCCCTGAGGGACCTTTCTGACTCTGCCTTTGTAGAGGAGGTTCAGAATGTAGGTTATGCCCTAGAAGAAGACTGCTTCTGGGAAGAGAAAAATTAGTGGAGCTTCTTTTGTTCTTTGGGGCCTGGAAAAGAAACTGGAGGTGTGATAGTTGTTGAATATACTAGTTTTCCTCTTCAGGCAACATGCGAGTAAAGGAGGCAAAATTGCTGAGCAGGAGACCTCCCAACCCTAAGCAAAGTAAGCATGTTGCACTGCAATGATAATGAATATGTCTGTCTGCAGTGGAAGTGTGTCACACTGCAAGGATAGTGAATTATATCTGTATGCAGTGGAAGTGTGTTGCACTAAAATGATAATGAATTGTATTTGTCTGCAGTGTAATTATGATGCATCTGAGTAAAGATAAATTATATCTATCTCATATCCCAAAGAAAATGAAAAACATACAATACTTGCAGATTTGCAAGACAAAAATTTGAGCATGATATTAAAATAATTATAAGTAACTTGCTGTGTAAATAGGAAGAACTGATAAGTTCATATATGGTCCTGAAATTTTATGTATTTAAAAGCAAAAGAGAGAAAATTTAGAAATAGTTGTGTGTACTAGCTAATGGAACAACAGAGGACTAATGATATGGAATATGTCACTAGAAAAAAAAACAAACTGAACAATAGTTAGAAAATCAAATATAAATATACAAAAAATATGAAAATTTAATAAAAACATCCTAGCAGGTCCAAATCACTGAGTGAGATAGGGATATGCTTTCTTTACAGAGATGATAGCCAAGCAACAGTTAGAATAATAAAAGGCTTTATAGTCACATGTTCCAAATCGTACCTGGAAATTTTTTATATTTTATTCATGTTCAGTGTAGACAGTTCCTGTATCCATTATGAGCTATCATTGTGCCATGCTTTATGCCACAGAATATGACAGGAGGACCATGAATGTGACATAATCACACTGATTCTAAAATGTTGTGGAATTCATAGAGATTGAGCTTATGTGAGCCCTAAGAGACCATGAAAGAGTCTCTGATATCCACCTGGAAAGAAGCATTGGGTGAAAAGCAATCATAGGCACAAAATGAATTCATGGGGGTGCAGCAAACTTCTGACAGCTGTTGGCTATTTAACTGAAGCAGACTCACTACCTGATCACTAAGAGAATTAACATCAGAAACTCTAGCTCTGATTATTAGCATGGGTTTCCACTATGGTTTTAGATATCTGTAGTTCATTTTAATCAAACCATTGACAAGTAACATACAATAATTAATAGTTTAAGCAGAAAATATTAAGATGGTCATTCATATAACAGCCAAATAAATGAAGAAATTTATTGAAGCCAAGCACTATATGAAAAGAAAATATCTACTTAGTTAATAAAATCACAACCAAACAGCGAAGACATGGAATGACTCTCAGTTTGGAGTAGAAAAGTCATTTGAAATAATAACAAATGTATTCAAAAAGCAACACCAACATTCACATATCAAAAAATGGTACAGCAGACTTTTAAAGACTGAAGAAAAATCTCTAACATGTATATATATATACATATATATAGTATGTATATATAACATATATAGTACTCTTGGGAAACATTCTTTCAAAGTAAAATTGAAATTATAAGCAATTGATAAATTCAATAGAAGGTATTAATCACAGGATCACCTCAGAAGAAGATTATATATATATATATATATATATATATATATAATGTGTTCCTACAAGGATACAAATGTGTAGATGTTAAGTTTATATATGATAATCTAAAATGCAGAAGAAGCAGATACAAAATCTTTATCTTTCATATTTTAAGAAATTCATTTGTACAAGATGAAAAATTAATGGGTTGAATATTTGTAATTTAATGTACGGAATAAGCACAGAAAAATAGGTAACTAATAAAGTAAAGAATGTATATATAACAGAATAAATATGGGAGAAGAAAAATGAAATAGTCAATGATACATTAAAAATATTCTTATAAGCCAGGCGGTGGTGGCACATGCCTTTAATCCAGCACTTGGGAGGCAGAGGCAGGCGGCGGATCTTTGTGAGTTTGCGGCTAGATTGGTCTACAAAGTGAGTACAGGACAGCCAGGGCTACACAGAGAAACCCTGTCTTGTAAAACCAAAAAAAAAAAAAAAAAAAGTTCTTATAACCTCTCTTCCTTTTTTGTTATGTTCCCTTAGACTTAGGTGGAATAATTGTTTCACAGGCATATCAGAGATCCACAACTCTAGTCATATATTTCTATAGTGATTACATTATATTAAAAAGAAAAGTTCCCCATGAGGCATAGGACTACACTTACCTCTGGGTATACAAACAAATATTTAGAATGCAGTTAGAAATTATGCTATCTTAGAAAAATGGTAGTTACAGATTATCTTCCATGATTCATGATTTCACTAGTCCTGAGTTGTTGACTATTTTTTCGTGCCAGACATAATCTCCATCTTGATGAAAAGATCCTAAGACTAATTACTGTCAAATGCATGTGTACCAGTACTGCACTGCTAAAGTTACCATTGCATAATGGTCAGATTAGAGATATCCCAAAGGCGTCAATCCTATGTAAAGAACTACAAGAAACTTAAGAACATTTAGAGTGGGAGAAACAGTCTTTCCCAGGGAAGAACAATTTCATTGGTTATCCAATATGAAATTATCATCCCCAAAAACATATATACAAGTAGCACTATAAAGACTGATAATGTTGTGTTATATATATATATATATATATATATATATATGTATATATATATATACATATATATATAAACAAGTAAAGAAAAAAGCCATATATTTGAAAAAAAGCAAGGAAAGTTATACAGGAGACTTTACAAAGAATAAAGGGAAGGGTGAAACTATGTAATTTTGTTGTAATCCCCCAAAATATATATTAACTTATTAGGGGACTGGATAGGTAACTTGGTGACTAACAACACATGTTGATCTTCCAGAGAACCCATATTTCCAGCACCCTACCAGGTGGTTGACAACAACCTGCAATTCCAGGTTCAGAAGCCCTGATGGCATCTTCTAGTATTTCTGGGCATCTGTACTCAGCTACAAACACACACACACACACACACACACACACACACACACACACACACACA
>CAJQZJ010033173.1:3495204-3525270 GCA_907164525.1 Lophiomys imhausi | reverse complement strand
CACACACACACACACACACACACACACACACACACACACACACACACGCACACACACACACACACACACACAAAATTCATTTGAAAAGTAAATAAATCTAATGAAGAAGAAATTTGGTTTTATTTTGTTAATGACAAATATCAAATATTTATAACTATAAAATAAGAATAGAAATTTCTTTTATGATACTTTTGAAGAAGAAAATAAGTATTTTTAAAAAATCTAAGCTTTGAAATTTTAAGAAATAAAACAAGAGAAGCCACACTTCTCCCAGTAATTATTTACTGTTTTTAGAAACTGGAGAGTCTTTTAAACTTAAGAGCTAGTTTTTTGTTGTTGTTTTGTTCTGTTTTGCTACCTGAGCCTCATGAGTGCTGAGAGACTTGGTATAGCATGGTGAAGCAGCCCAATTTTAACATGTACAGATATTTATGGGGATTTTGTGTGGGAGGTAGAAAGCTACCTTAGAGGGTTAAGATCAGCCCAGCTCCAGTACATAAGGTTATATTAAAATCCATCTATTCTCTATGTGTTTATTTAGTAAATGTCAGGTTAAAGAATAACTCTGCCTCCTTAGCAATCATATGTACCCATTGTAAATACTACTATCTCATGCTACATTGGGTATGGATGATATTAAACCATTCACAGAAAGTGACAAAGATAATGTATTGCAATTATGAGTGAAGGGGCATCAAATTGCTGAGTCTATGTGAGAGAAAATGAGGAGTCCTTAAAGAAATATATTTCATAGGCCAAAGGAGATATAAGTTGTTACAAGCAGATATTCAAGGACAGTCTTACAAATTGCCATTGTAGAACTACTATGTTTTTTGGAGAAAATAAGACAAAGGTGCATTAGTCAACATGGTTCATCAATAAATTATACAAATTTTCATCAACAATTAATTGTAGTTCAAAGGCACTTCTTGATAATCTGCCATTAGCTACAGGTTAAAGTTAATTAGGACATAGTCTCCTTCTCAAAGATTAATTTCTTGTACACATGTAAAAATATAATTTTCATGTAATATGTTACAAATACATTTTCTTCTCTTTCTTCTTAAATATTTTCCATGACCACATAGTAGGTCAATTTTTAAAATTTATTTATTACTTCAGGTTACATCTTCATCACACTGTCCTCTTTCCACCCCTCCCAGTTATATCCTCCCACCCTCTACCCCCATCCCTTCCATCCCACTCACCACTTACAAAATCCTACAAGTGCAGAATCTAAAAGAAAGACAATATAGGAACAAAAAGCCAAGTCCTGATTTTTTATAACTGCTAGGAATAGTTTATTTGGTTTTGACCGTAATAATGATTAATATTATGGCAGCACTCCACATTTTGGGTATAAAAACACGATTTTATTCCAGAATATGACTCAGTCTCCTTACACCCAGATAACACCAGCATTCCCTAGAAGGTACCTGGGATCTCAACACAGTAAGCATCATTATTCCTTTCACAGATGGACAAGACAAAGTGGACTGGAACCCTGCTCAGCCTTAAGGTTAAGATAGTACAAGGAAAGCTACATCCTGCCTATTGCCTTCTGTCATCCAAGAAACGTGCTGCCTCTGGGACAAATTCCACACCTAATGGCAATCCAAATACCATCATAGATATGAGGGAAAGGACTCGTGAGCTATTAGGAAGGTGGGGTATGTCTTTTCCACAACATTTTATTCTTCCAGAACCATAGCCTCCACGCTCTTCTTTCTTGGAGAGTCTGTAATTGTACATTTTATGTTAAATGAAAGAGACTGGCTCCTCTCCTCAGACTGTAGTCTTAGGAGTGACTTTACACTTAACTGATATTTGAGGAGCAGTGGTGGATCGGGATAAGGATGTGAAAATGAAATCTAATAATAATAATAATAATACCACTATAAAGGTAGCATGGCATTTCAAAGGCCACTTCTTTTAGCTTTTGTATATGCTGTGCCCTGCATATACATTCATAATTTTTATTTACGTCCAAATATATATATATTTTTTTAATTTACTTTCTAATATATTTTACATTATGTGCCTTTAACATTCCAAAATCATTTTAATACTTGAAAATATTTTGCTAACATCTACCTAGCCTTATCATATATGCATATATATACATATATTATATATATATGGAATAAATGAAAATAATAAAACCATTCTTTTTAATATCAAAGACATAAAACAAAGTGACCAAATGTATGCATTTTACAATGTAGAAAAGAAATACTGCTCATGTTCTAGTCTCTGCTGGAGAGTGACTGAACTTGCTGTAGAATTCCCAATCTTCTTATGAGCATATTGCATTGATATTTACATTTGAATGAAGGCATAGTCATAAAGAGTTTATTTAGCAAGAGCTATTTTCTCATCAAAACTACAGGTCCATCAGGACTCATCCTTTTGAAATATTCTGTTTCTTTGGAATCGAATGCAATTGTTTCTTGAATGACCTTGTGTATTTCCTTAGAAATTGTGCCTCATAGCCAATCCCATATGTTTATAATGTTCTAAGTAGGTAAAAAAATCATTCTAACATCTGCTGTGTATCGTTTCCTTCTAACCTCATTTACTTTACATTCAGTTCTAACATTTCTGGAAACAAGCATACATATGTAGACTCATATTGCCAATATATTATATGATTTGGTAACTGAAATATTGAGAGTTTATTCTATGCTTTCATCATGATACTACATTATCAAAATTCATAACAACTTTGATTTTTATCTTTTAATGAAGATTTGAAAGATTGCAACTCATACTTACACTAACCATCCCATCAAGAAAAAAATTACTGGAAAAAAAGAGAAATTCCTACTTAAATATTTTATCCTTAAAGTATATTATAGACTCTCTCATTCTAGGAATACATAATATTAAACAGTAACAAAAGAATTAAATAAAATTCATTTATAAATTAAATGTGAATGCTTATACATTTATTTCTCTTTATGTTCTTATTAATATTAATAATATATGGACCTTGGGTTTAACTATATAAAATTATTCTTCATTTTGAGAATAATTAATATTTGGAAATTTTATGAGAATTTTTATAAGTTGTCTCAAACTTTTCTGATGAAGAGAACATATGATCAACTAAAACATGTGTTTATAATATGGAAAATATCTTCTAAAAAAACTTAAGTATGTTTGCGACATAGTCTGTCAATGACTCTCATAATCAGGTTCCAAATAAATATCCACTATTATGTGGTATTCCCATTAAATAGAGTGAAACTTAGACTAAAAATTTAGAATAAGCAAATGGTCTAATTGATCTAAATATTTGTGCATACAATTATTTCAAGAATTGATTTTTCATGTAACTTTCGTATTGCATATTTTTGTCCAATGTATAAAGTTTATTCTTATTTATTCAAATGCTTATTTGAATATCCCACTATCTTGTTTCAATCTTGATGTTGAACTGCAACTTAGTTATTAATTATATTTATTAATAAGTAAAAATCGTAGTAGTAGACCAGTTGAGCAACCAGAGGGCTAGCAGGAGGCTCATAGGCCTGGCTTGCCTTAATTGGTGGCTTGATCCATCCTGGGGATAAATCCCTGGTTCAAGGGTGGCCTTTACCACCTACAACCTAAACTCTGTTAACTAATATATTTATCAATAACTATAAATTGTTATGTTAGGCTGGCGCAGCAGCTGGCGGCCTGATGGAAGATTGCCAGGCCTACCTGGTGGGGCAGCTGCCACATATTTATTAATAAATTTAAAGTGATATATTAGGCCAGCAGAAGAGGTTACAGTGGACTGGCAGTGTAACTGTTGGGGTCTTCCAGGAGGCCTGTGGCCAGAAGTCTGTAGGCCTGCCTTAGCTAGGCACCTGTAGGTCTTTCAACTTTAACACTGTGACAGTTCTTTCCAAGTAATTAAATACATCAAGGCCTTTTAATATATGAACACTTAGACCTTAGCTGGGAGGACTCTGAAATAGCTCACCTAAATTAATCCCAGACTATCTAATCCCTGCAAGCCATGTGGCTTCTCTACCTTCCAGACTTCTCAGACATCCTCTGTCTCCTGGTGGAGAGAGTCCTCTATATAATACTCAAGATTCCTTGTCTTCATCCCAGGAAGTGCCTCCTTCATATACTGTTTATGCTTAGTTATTTGGCCATCAGGGATTTTATTAATCAATTAGAGAGTTCCTGAGAAAGGGTGGTAACCATATCTCTAGTACATGAAATCAGCCTCTGAGAACCAATGTGTGAGACTCTCCTGTAACATCTCCCATTTTAGTCTAACAAAAGGCTCCTTTTCTTATAACAATAAATGCAATTCAATAAGAATAAGTACAATACAATAAAAACAATTAAGAAAATTTTATGAACACTCTAAGATATGACATACATTCTCAATGTCAAGTCTGTATATAATTGACAACTCAGCTAAGAAATATATTCTATTACATATCTTATCTTGACAAGTTTAAAGTTGTATATGTAATTGATCATTCATCCTAACTTGCATCATCAAACTAAAATCATCTTAACCCTAAAATATCCTTTCAATTCCTACATGACTTTAAACTTATTGTGAGGCTATAACTATGTAGTCTTCAATTACATCACAAACCTGAGAAGAATAAATATATCTGAATAAACAGGAAATGGAGAGCAAGCAACTTCCAAAAACTAGGAAATGACAGACAACTGACTGCTTAGATAGTCCCCCAGTTTCTATAACAATGAAACATTATCTTCAGCCTTTTGGCCAAGCATATCTTACATACTTAGTTGTAGAGCAGGAAGTAAGATTTTCCTATTCTGTCCTTGCAAAATCAGGCCATTGATTTACCTGCATTGTGCTTTGGTACATTTTTGGACTGTAAATAGTCTGTTGAGAGAGCAGGTGCATTTCTTCCCAGTAGAAATTATCCCCTTATGGAGTTTTTTTGATGCTCATCATCTCCTTCCAAGTAAAATGGGAACTGTCAGGAGCTGACAGTTTCATGTCAAAGAATTATTTTTAAATAATGGAAACATCTTTAAAGACCATATTCTACAGATCTGTTGAGGTGTTTGAAGATCATCTATT
The DNA here is from genome assembly GCA_907164525.1 of Lophiomys imhausi. Classification (NCBI taxonomy): domain Eukaryota; kingdom Metazoa; phylum Chordata; class Mammalia; order Rodentia; family Muridae; genus Lophiomys; species Lophiomys imhausi. The sequence goes on along the minus strand of CAJQZJ010033173.1, from coordinate 3,520,199 downwards.
CATCTCCATATATGAGAATAAGCAAATGTTGCTTGTGTCTAAAAACTTAATATCTGATTACCTTAGAAAACATCTTAGAATAACTAAACTAATACCTAATAAAATCACAAATTAGAATGACGGTCAACTTACATTTCTTAATTATCCTAAATAGTTTGTGATAGTTACTGTCAAAAGGACTAGAACTTCACATTGCATTTTTAAGAATTACATACTACAATACCTAACTAAAATATAATCTTAATTTTGTATCAATATACAAAATTCTATACCAATGTGTCAAAATATAACCTTATTTTGAGAATAAAAATAGCTTTCAGTTTCAGAGCATATTCAATAATCTATCTTTATATCTTATCATTCTTGTATTACATATCCATATTCCCATTCTTTTTCACTTCATGTGTTCTCCCAGTATATAAGAGAGAAAGAAGGAGAGAGAAAAGAAAAAGAGAGGAATCCCTGAGTCTAATCTCCTATACTTTGCTTAACAAGACCATTTAACAACTAACTTGTCCCCCTAAAAGACATCTATAACTGATGGTGTAGTGATAAGCATTCTAAATGTTAATAAATTGGTCCTGCTCTCTGTCTGTTACTTACATTGACTCTGAATGGTTAAAATAAATGCTAAGACCTGAGATTGGGCAAAGACAGAAAAAGGTGGGACTTCCTGAGATTAGAACAGGAAGCCTGTGCTTTAGACAGAGGATTAATGAATTCTAGCCAGGAACAGAAAGAAAGAGGATGCACACCATGGATTAGAAAAAGAATCTCATTCTACATGGCCAGGATCATCATCCTAGCATGGAGAATGGCAGTCCAAGGGGACGTATGTATACATGGGGTCATATTTGGGTAAAAGAATTAAGAGCTAGCTTAGATGGGCCAAGATTGCTCAATTCAGGCCAAGGCTTGTTAAAATCCATGTGGTGTCTGTGTGTATTCATTTGTAAAGTCTGGATAAGAATTAACAACCTCCAAACCAATTATATATAATATAAATACTGGTAAATCTAATTATTTCTACAAATGCCAGCCAATGTAATTTAACTAATTTTTTTCTACAAATGGCTCCCAACGTAATTTAATTTTTTTTCTACAAGTGGCATCCAACTAGGGCAATTAGAATCAATGCTTACAGTCTGAGAAGGTCCAGGTAAAAGCCAGTTTCCTAGCCAAAGAGTGTGGAAGCAAAGCGAACCCAAATGCATTTCAAAGGTATAACTACATTAACCAAAGCTGTTGCCTTGCAGCAAAGGCAGAGAGCTAAGGCTTAGCTCTCCTTACATACTAAAAAACTGGCAGCCTTCTAAATAGAACTTGAGAGTAGAATTAGCCACCTAGATTAAAAATGAAGGAATTCATAATGCCTCAATACGTTTGGGTTCCAATTGAGTTTGTTCCTCTTATCATGCAAATGATTTTTACCCTGACAATTGTGGTTCTGTGTATCTTTTTTTGAGGAAGTTCAGACTAGGATAGTCTTAAAGGAAAGAATTTACAGATGGAATGCTAAAGTACCAACAATGATAATGGAGGAAAGAGGGAGCCCCTTCCCGATAGATGATACAATATTGTTGGCAGCTGGAGCTAAGGGCTCCCTGGGTACTAGGTGCCTGCCAGGAGTTTGTGGTATTGGCCCACCAGTGAAATACAGTCACAACTAGATTTCAAGGAATAATGAACAAAGCTTTAATTACAACATGGGATGGCATAGTTAGGCATGCCAAGGCTTTTGGAATGTTGTTTCTTTGCTTGATTTTTTTGTTTAGATGTCTTTGATTTTCCTATATCAGGAGGTAGAAAGTATGTTTTTTCTGGTTTACATTGCTAAAACATAAGAGATTTTTGAAGATTTTGGGCAGATTTCAAATTGTCACTATAGTTCAAAGTTGCTCTCTGGGTTAGAGTTACTAATATCTGGGATTTAAGTGAAATATTTGAGCAGGATGGTACTGGCACACTTGCTTAATCCCTTAATCCCATCACACTAAAGGAAGAAACAGGTAGATCTCGGGATTCTAGACCAGCATGGTTTAAACAATGAATGCAGGGTGGAAACCCTGCTGATAAGATAAGGCTTCTTACTAAAGACAGCCTAGAATTCAAAAATGACACATTTTTTCCCTTGATGTAAAGTTTAATAATGTCCTTACTGATCTAATGGATAAATACCAATAATCTTAAATTTACATAAAAAGAAAAGGGTCAGAAGCCAATCTTATTAGCTGTGGGACTCCCACTGGAGAACTGGTTTCAATAGACATTTTGACCCTAAAGAGATATTTTAATCTCTTGTCCTGATGGTGCAAGCCTGTAATCCCAGCATTTGGGAAACAAAGACAGGGGATCCCTGATCTTCACCAAGGCCAGCCTGGTCTACAAAGTGAGTCCAGGACAAGGCTACACAGAAAAATCCTGTCTCAAAAAAAAGGAGAGAGATAGAGAAAAAGATATATTCTGTTAATCAATGTAAGGACCCAGAGTTATGCTAGGGAAGAACAAGCAAATTGCATGATTCCCACAGCCAACAGTTAAGAAAAGCTAACATAAAATAGCATATCATGCTATCCCACACCAATCTCCTTAAGAATGGAGTTTCCATGGGAGAATTGGAACTCAAACTAATACAAATGGTTTAAGTAATATTATTGTTTAATAAGGGTAATTCAATTATTAAAATTCATACCTTGATCTCAAAACTTGGGATACAAAGAAAAAATAGGTTCCTTGTGTGTTCAAGGCCAATCTAATCTACAGAGCTCTACAGAGCAAATCAAGGCAGCCCAAGCTACAAAGAGTAGCCCTGTCTCAATAAGGATAGATATATCCACATAGAAATTAAATGTCCAAAGAAAGTAGAAAAGGAAAGAAGAAATATATAAATGCATACCTTTCATCCCAAAACATGGGAGACAATGACAGAGACAGATTGGTTCCCTTTGAGTTTGAGGCCAACCTAATTTACAAAAAGCTAGAACAACACAGAATAAACCTGTTTTCATCAATTAATAAATTTATGTCAACTGTACAGGAGAATACCTAAACTCCATACAGTTTTATACTGTATTTTCAATTTAAAGTAGATTATATATAGCATATATATGTAATACTATTACACGCCATCCTTTTATATAACATGAATGGAGACTTACAAATGTCTTTCTTTTGTTCAACAAAGCACAGAAGATATTCCTTAATTGATTTGTGGATCCTGCACATCCAAGGCATTTTGGTAATGGCAGAAATATATGTTACTTGTGAGAAATTATATATTTTCAGAACAAAGTGATTCAGACACCAAAGAAAACAAGTAGCCCAAATGGTCCAGACTCATAGACTGCCTCAATAGTGTTTTCCTCGAAAATCTGCCTCCAGAACAACTTCAAACAGCTTGCTGATATGACCCAGCCTCAAAAACTGTTCCAGACAGGACTTCAATAAAGCTCCGAACTTTCCTACCAAAGTCTAGCTTTGAACAACAAACTGCTCAGGACATCAAATTGTTGAACATCTAGAGCCTGGACAACATATGTTACAATTAACTTGATTAACCATTTTTTTTCCATTTTATTTGGGCCCCCAAACAGGTTTTCTGCATCCCAATTCAGCAGGAAGCAGTTTTACGAAAGCGACATCCCACTCCCAAAAGTGGGGTAGATTACAGATGTTGTTTAGGGGGAATTGTTGCAAATTGTTAAATGGTCTTGTTATGCAAGATATAGGAGATTAGAGTCAAGGACTTTTCTATTTCTTTTTCTTTTCTCTATCCTTCTTTCTCTCTTACATAGGAGAAAAAGACTTTAAAAGAAAAAGAGGGGGAATATATGTATATAATATAGAAATGATAAGATATAAGGATAGATTATTGAATCTGCTCTGAAACTCAAAACTATTGTTATTCTTTAAATAAGGTTATCTTTTGATACATTGGTATAGAATTTTGTATATTGATACAAAAATAAGATTAAGTTTGATTCATTAGTATAAAACTTTATATTTTGACACATAATATATATATTTCAACTCTTATATAAGGTTTTGTGCCTATACAACTCATTTAAAAGTACAGGTTTACTTCTAATCCTTTTATGGGTTGCTATTGCAATCTATTTAGGAGTCTGGTTAATACAGGTTGATTGCTGGCCAATCAAGCTTCTGGTCATGTCAAATAGAAGTCTTAGTTTATCACAAAATAGACTTAATAGGTTAAACAGATAGAGTAAATGGTTAAAATATACAGTTTGCTTGTTCAGAGATAGACAGATGATAGATAGATTTACAAATAAAATAGTAGATGTCTTCAAAACCCTCAGAGGCATACAGAAAATGACATTTAAAGATGTTTTTATTGTTTCAAGAATTGTTTGACTTAAGACAGTCAGCTCCTGACAGCTCCCATTTGACTTGGAAGAAGATAATGAGCATCAAAAAGAAATCTCCCATCAGAAGATAATTCCTCAAAAAGAAATCTCCCATCAGGAGATAATTCCTACTGGCAAATATGCCCCTTCTCTCTCAACAGACTATATACATTCCAAAGATGGACCAGAGTTTAAATGCAGGTAAGTCGATGTCCTGATTGTACAGAGACAGAATGGGAAAATCCTTATTATTTCCTGCTGCACAATTTAGTCTGTGAAAAATGCTTAGCCAGAATTCTGAAGATTATGCTCCAACAATATCAAGAGATATTTGGGACTGTCTAGGCAACAAATTGTCATATTTCTTTTTGGAAACTGCTCTCCTATGCTTCCTACTCATTCAAATAATAACTTTATCTCTTGTTATGTCTTTGATGGGGTTGAAGGCATAATAGGTATAAAATTTCAATTGAACTTGAGTTGTTTAAGATGTAAAAGGCTATTTTCATGTCTAAATGAAATCTAGGTACATAAATATAGGATATGAGAGAAATTATTTAGGTTCAGAAGTTTAGACACCTCAAGATAGACGATTTTTTTTCCTTCTTCAAGATTGCCTGATACAAATAGGCTAAACATTATGTGTGTTCCTTTTATATATGGTTTTCTTGATTGTTTCATATTTGTTCTTATTGTTTTTACTATATGAGTTCAAAAATTTAGTCTTTTTAGTAGACATAAGGAGGGAATTGATGATGTAGTTTTAAGCATTCTAACTGTTACTTAATTGGTCCTATTTGCTGTCTGTTATTTACATTGACTCTGATTGGTTAAAATAAATGCTGAGACCTGAGATTGGGCAAAGACAGAAAAAGGTGGGACTTCCTGAGATTATAACAGGAAGCCTGTGCTTTAGATAGAGGATTAATGCATTCCAGCCAGGAACAGAAAGAAAGAGGACGCACACCATGGGTTAGAGAAAGAACCTCATTCCACATGGCCAGGAATATTGGCCTAACATGGTGAATGGCAGTCCAAGGGGATGTATGTATACATGGGGTCATATTTGGGTAATAGAATTAAGAGCTAGCTTAGATGGGCCAAGATTGCTCAATTCAGGCCAAGGCTTGTTAAAATCCACGTGGTATCTGTGTGTATTCATTTATAATGTCTGAATAAGAATTAACAACCTCCAAACCAATTAAATATAATATAAATACTGGTAAATAATCTAATTATTTCTACAAATAGCACCCAATGTAATTTAACTATTTTTTTTAACATATAACCCATCAAATGACCAAAGAATCACCCACCTCACCTTTTGGTAATGTGGTATTGCTCCCTTAAAATGGCTTCCTGCTGAGTTGGGATGTAGATAACCTGTTGGGGGCCCAAATAAAATAGAAGAACAATTAAGCAAGTTAACAGTAAATTTGTTGTCCAGTCTCTATGTTTTCAGCAATTTGAATATCCTGATAAGTTTGTAGTCTAAAGATGGACTTTAGGTGGGAAAGTTCAGGGCTTTTCGAAACCCTAACTGGAACAGTCTGTGAAGCTTGATCATCTGGGTTACTTATCTTGTCTTGTTTGGTGTCTGATCTCTTTTTTTTTTTCAGAAGTTCAAGCTGTCCAGTGGACTTCAGACTCCTTAGTTGGATGCTTTTATTTTCTTGGAATGATAAGAACAAAAACCTGCCCTAACACTAGCTCTGGTATGTTCTTTTTTGGCAGGTAATATCATTCCTAGCTCAAATTGTCTTCTGGCAATAGAAAAAAATTATCTTTCAAATGAAATCATAAAAATTTGAAACTAATTATATCTCTAAGTGTATATAAAACAAAATAATCTTAAATTTCTATCAATATATGTTATAACAAAGAAATCTTAAATTTCTACCAATATCTATTAATATATACAAAATAACCTTAAATTTTTAAAAATAAAGAAGAGAAAGAATAGAGTGAGAGAAAGAAGAAAATCCCTGAATCTAATCCTTATTTTATTTTTCACAACACATATTATATATCCATTCATTCTAGATGACAACAAACAATCACAACACATAACATAACACACAACAAAACATTTCCTCCTCAACTCTTGGAAATGGAGTTGTAAATATTTTTGGGGTACCCTTTAAAAATTGAGATTTTGGCTAATTCCCAGAATAGCAAGCTGTAGCTTTTATTTTCTAGTTTCTGCATGATCGATAATTTTTGGGCTAGACCTTTTAAAATTGATTTGCATGCATTTTTTTTGTTTTTTTTTTTTTTTGAGAAAACAGTGATTGAAGCAGTCTGTTAGGTCGGATCATTTGGCCTATTTGTCTTGTTGTTATTATCATTCTGTCTTTGACCCTGAAAATAAATTTCTGTGTAGCAACCTCCACGGTGATCACCACATAAGAGGATTCTCAGGGAAAGGTGACTGTGCTGCCCACCTGAACCTCCAGCCTTCACTTTGAAGACAAATAGACGTGACAGGGGTGATGTCTGAGCATTTCCCCTTTTTAAATATTTAATTCTCTGTCTTATATACAGAATCAAATGGATGTTTCTACATGAGAGTATGTGGGCCACTCCCATTAAAGAACACATCCTATTACATCATAGCACAAGCCTGGGACCATGGTGATCATTCACTGATAACTGGCATGGAAGACTTTCTCACCCAGTCAGCTACATCCATGATTAGGCTTCAACTCCACCTTGGCATCGTCCAGCCAGCACCATCTTAGATATCTTCCACAAGTTACTTTCATTTTCCCAGCAATAAGGCATTTCTCCTAAGCCTCCATTTCCAAGATCCCCACATCTCCTCCTGTTTAGTTTATTTAAAGAACAGCAAGATAGGAAGGGGGAGATACGCTTGGAGAGAGGCTAGCCTCTTTCTCATTTCTCAGCAGCAGCAAAGCTAGAGAACAGAGAACGACTGGTGCTCATCATCATTTATGAATGCTCATCACCCCTCAAAGGTCTTGCATGGCCTCGTTAAGGTCATGTTAATCCAAGGATTGTGGGGGGACCCCATAAGGGAGAACCTCCTTGATCACTTGAGCAAGCATCACCAGCTTGTGACTTAGTTGTACATTTTATTGGGGGTACTTCCAGTACTGATATAGACCCATAACTATTAAAGCATAAACAAGAATCAACCCCATCAATGTTAGGTTAGGCAATCAAAACCATGAAGTCAATTGACTCCAGACATCTTGAAAGAAGGTGGTAGTAGGGATAATCAGAACCTTAGTCTCATTAAATTTTATAACATGATTAAGCAGCAATCTTGACATTTCTAAATACTTGTTATTTCAAGGCCCCTTCATATATGTAGACAAATTAGCAATCATAGCAGTAGCATTTACTCTATATTGAGGATTACAGAGATGATGTTGTAACAAGGCGATCTCTTGTTCCCCCAGATTAGCCAGGGCAAGTTGCTGTTGTATGCCAGAGACATCATAGACGACCTTCTGGAGGGTATGATCTGTAGTGGTGGTTCCTGTCATGGTTACAACAGCTACATTCGCAGCAGAGGCAGAGTTGGGGACCTCTATCTGACAGGGATGGGCCAGGCTGGCCTCAAACTCATAATCCTCCTGCTTCTGTCTCCTCCCATTCTTACCTGGGGGATTTGTAACCCTCCAATCAACAGACAAACTAGGCATATCAGCATCTGGAAGACAAGATGAAAAATAGCCTCTCAGGAGCTTTTTTTTCTTTCTTTCTTTTTTCTTTTTGTCCTGGAGCTCTATGCCTTAGGTGTTTATTGGCCTTTTTTCCTCTTTTCTCTTTTTCTCCTCTTGTGGGAACTTTGGCTTATTCTGGCCATGTGATTTTGAAGCCACCAGCAAGCTTCTCTCTCCTTATTGGTCATTTGTTTCAGCCAATGTGGTGGTGTCATTGGTTGCATAGGACCTCTCACCTTGTGGGAGAAATTTAAGGTTTCTTGCAGTTACCCATAAAGGGTTTGGTTCTCCTATTTGGAACACACACCCAAATCCTCATTCCATGGTCATAAGCTGGTTAGGTCCACTCCATAATCCTGTGGCGGAATCTTTCCAGTTTACCCATATGTCTATATTATGATATTCAGTTGACCAATCTTTTTGTAAATGTGAGAGACTCATGTTTTAAAAAATTTAAAATACTTAAACAATGCCAACCCAAGCTGTTGATGAGGACTCATTCCCCCTTTTTGTTTTTGTAGTTGAGTTTTTAGGTTTTGGTGATGTCTCTCAACAATTGCCTGTCTCCTAGCATTATGAAGAATTACTATATTATGTTTAATCTGCCATTAGTGAAAGAAGTTTTGAAGGGCCCTGCTAACAAAGCATGGTTCATTTTCTGTTTTTTCCTGATGAGATAGGACTAATGTGGCAAAACATTGTAAAAACTGGCTTTGTGCATGTTTAGCCTTTTTGCCCCTATGGGCAATGGCTCAAAAGGCATGAGATAAAGTATCAATAGAGATAAGTATGTATTGAAGCTTTCCAAAAGGAGAATGTCATGTCAGTTTGCCATAGTGTATTAGGTTTTAAGTTATGGTGATTTACTCCCATCCATTGCAAAAGAGGGACTTACAGAAAAGTTAGGCAGAAATTACAATTACAAACAATCTTTTTAAAATCTCCAATCAGGATCAGGGAAAACCTTTTGTGAAGCCCTCTTCAATTAAGGTGGGTTAGATCATGAAGTCTATGTGACTCCTGTAGAGTAACATCCTGGACCCTAGATGATCCTTCCTCATCAGCAAGGCAGTTTCCTGAGGATATCAGGTAACCCTTGATGACCTCTGAGATTACCCTGTCAAGCAGTAATATTTGTACTTGAATCATTAAAGGGGTAATAAGATTACTATCTAACTTTAAATAGGATTAGGGCACCCTGGGAAGCAAATTTACCACATATTGGTGGTCAGAGAACAGGTTCATAGGTTGGGGGACCTTGGACAAAACTAGGACAACTGAAAACAGTTCTTTAAACTTATCTGAGCCCTAGCAGGGATGTGTATATGTCTTTGAGTCACCATCCTGAAATATGACCATAGCTGCACCTGCTCTACCCCCATCCATAAACACACTGAGGAACCCCACAATTGGCTTAAATTTGAATAATTGAGGGGTCCTCCAATCCAAGTTTTTAAAGAAAGTAACCCATTTATATGACCCATAAGGGCAGTGTAGCTATCCAAGGAATCCCTGAAAGGATAGGGCCACCCTGATAGTATTTCTTTGACCCCATTCAAAGTCTGTCAATCAATAAGGAACTACAATCTTGTCTGGGTCATGCCCATAATGGTGCAGCATGATGTCCCTAGCCTTCATTATTAAATCAGCCACCTGGTCCAATGAGGCATATATCCTGGGGGTACCTCCCAAAGTTGCATGAAGCCATTGTAATGGTTGACCCATCTGAACAACCACAGAAATATGCATAGCAATGCTGGGCAGGATCCATAGCTGAAGGTCTTCATGAGACTCATATCAGCTTTGTCAAGAGCACTTTGAGCAACTTGAAAGGCAGCCTTATGATGAGGCCCCAAAGTTATGATGTCTGTGGGTTTTCTACCACTTAGGAGCTCAAAGAGGAGTAACAACTGTCCTGTGGACATAGGTATCCAGGCTCAGAGCCAATTGATATCCCCAAAAACCCTCTAGAGGTCTGTTAAGGTGTAAGAGTCTGAAATATGGAGCTGGGGCTATAAGGGATTCACAGCCTCCAGGGACAACTGTGACCCCAATATTTGGAAGGGGGTAAGAGTTCAAACCTTATCAGAGGAAATAGGTAAGCCTCCCTCAGTCAAGTAGCTTTTTAAAATTTTATATGCCCTCCCTAGTGTTTCTGGGGAAGGGGAACCAAGGAGGATGTCTTCCATTTAAACATACAATATAATGTCCTTTACTTCTTGGACAGGTTTAAGGAGGGCCTGAAAATAATTTCGGCAAAAGGCTGGGATATTGGCCATGCCCTGAGGAAGCACCCTTCATTCATACTTCTCATTGGATCCCCTAAAATTGAGGGAAGGTACAGAGAAGGTGAATTTCTCACAATCCTGAGGTTGTAGGGGAATGGAGAAAAAGCAGCCTTTAATATCAATAACCAGTAAATGAAGGCCCTTTGGAATAGCAGATATCCAAGAGAGCCCGTGGGGGGTTGTACCTTGTATGACCATCCAATAATTACTCCTCTTAAGATCCTGTAACATTTTCCATTTTTCAGACCTCCTCCTAATTACAAACACAGGAGTATCCCATGGACTAATGGATGGTTAAATATGTCCCAGCCATAACTGGCCACAATCTCTTTTAATGCCATTAACTTAACCAAAGGGAGAGGCCACTGTTCCACACAGATTGGGGGTCCGGGGTCCACTTAATATGGGATACCCAGGAGCAGTGGCCTTTAGGATTGAGGAGGCCTTTCCCAAATTGCCTGCTGCTCTATCAGTGGCTGCTGTGATTCCTCCTCATCCAAAATGTCATCATAAAAGTCTTCATGATCCATGATAATGTAGGCATCTTCCTGGCCTAAGATATCTTGACCTAACAGGTTTGAATTGAGCCCTGAAGCAACCAAAGGCTTAACCTTCCCTGTGGACCCATCCATGTCTTTCCATAGAATCCAGTCCTGGCTTTCCTCTGACCAAGTGTTTCCCCTGATTTGCAAGAGTGAGGGCACAGGGACAAGTTTCCAACTGTGAGGGACTTCCTCTTTTCTCAACACAGTCCTGTAGGCACCATTGTCTATCAGGCAACTGAACCTCTTTCCTGCAATGGTAATGTCCATTTTGAGCCTTATCCCCAGGACAATGGAACCGTCCAATTGACCCTGGTTGCCTCATGGGCATGCTGAAGGGGCCTCTGTGTGAAGTTGCAACCAGGGGAGGCACTTTTAGATAATTTAATAGGCCCCTGGGCTTCTGATTTTCCTCCTTGGGCTAATGGGGATGGAGGTTGCCCCACCTCTAGTTTAAAGGTGAAGGGGTTTTCCTTCAATGTCAAAGTGGGATCTCCACTCTTTCTACCAATGGAAGCCCTTGCAACAGTGAAGGCCTGGAGTTGATGGTCTTGAAGGCCTTGTTAAATACATTGAAATTGATAACTTTAAAGATTTTGGACATATAAATGGGAGACACAATAACACAAAATTCTCAGAGTTTTCCTGATGTTCCTTTAAATGATTCAAAAATAAAAATAAAGGAAATATTACTAATCGGTCTAGCATTCATGAACCTCATTCTTATCTTAATGATTATATGAACTATCTATTTCTTCTGAAGGATAGAGGTTTTATTAGAACAAATTGAAATTAAAGATGAGAAAGAAATTAACATAATAAAGAGAGACAAATAAATCAAAACATATGACAAATTAAAATTTAAGGAAGAATTTAAAAATTACAGACAAAATTTTTAAACAATTTCTAAAAAGATTAAAAAATTAGATGCTGAACTAGAGGCCATAGAACCAATGTGGAATGATTCTTTGAGACAGATTAGAGAACCTTCAGAGGAATCTAATCTGTAACTTATAATAACAAAAAAGAGGTAGTTTTAGATGAAAAAAGTTTCACAAAAGCTTTAAACATATGACAAGTTAATATTTTAGGAAGAATTAGAAAAAATTACAAAAGAAACTTTGCAGGAATTCAAAAATAAAACTAAAAAAAATTAGTTGCTGAAATAGAGGCCATAGAACAAATAAGGAACAATTCTTTGAAGTACAATAGATAACTTTCAGAAGCATCCAATCTGTAACTTGTAATAACACCAAAAGTGGTAGTTCCAGATGAGAGAAATCCACAAAGGCATGAACAATTAAAATGGCAATCCATGGAGTTAAAATATATTTAATTAATAATCCAGAATGTACTTAATGATGCTAAATTATACCAATGTAATGCAATGGGTTGTATATTTCATTTTGTGGAGTTTGGAGAGTTAAGAGATATGCATTTGTTGATGTATCATATTATTGACATATATTCAGAATTCCAATGGGCTTCTGTTTTAAATTCTTAAAAGGATAAGGTTGAAATAAATATTGGCAAGGAGATTATAATATTTTTTTGAAATTTTAATAATAAATATCCAAAAGACAAGTGATTTCAATTTGTACAAAAACCTAACTGGGTTCTTTCTCACATACTGAAGGGATTTCCAGTTTCTGGGGCCCCTACATTTGGAATTAATGCAAATAAATCAAAAGGACAGATTATTAATCAGAAGATATGAAGTGGTTGAGTTTGGTTCATACTCAAATATATATTCATGCCTTTTGATTCAATTCAAAAATCAAGGTTACACACAATTCTTATGATGCCATCAGGTTTTCAAGAATGTAATAGATAACTGTCAATATACAAAGAGTTTTTTGCATAAACAAACTGCTACATTTATTCAACATGATTTCAAATTAACTTCATTGTTAATACAATTGTAACAAAATAATAAAAAATAGGAATCATCCATTATTTACAACACATATCAGATCTCATTCAGGTATATCAAGTCCTCTAGGAAAAGGTAATGATAAAATATACCAGCTATTGATAGGAAAAGTGCTAGAAGCTTCAAATTTTCATTAAAAAAAAACCATCATGCTAACAGCATAAATATAAAGAAAGAATTTTGTATTCTTTGTCAACAAGCCAAGGAAATTGTAAGGAATTGTGTTGATTGTTAACTATATAACCAAACTCCATTACCTGCAGGAACTAATCCTAATAATATCTAAAGAAATGATAGGAATTTCATTGAATCTGTATATTGTTTTTGGTAGGATGGTCATTTTTAATATGTTGATCCTACCTATCCATTAGCATGGTAGATCTTTCCATCTTCTGATGGCCTCTTCAATTTCTTTTTTCAAGGACGTGAAGTTCTTGTCATATAGGTCTTTTACTTGCTTGGTTAGAGTTACCCCCAGGTATTTTATATTGTTTGTGACTATTGTGAAGAATGTTGTTTCCCTGAATTCTTTCTCAGCCCATTTATTTTTTGTATAAAGAAGGACTTCTGATTTTTTTGAATTAATTTATTAATCATTCTGGTCCAACTGGATGTCCACATGTAAAAGAATGAAATTAGACCAATACTTATCACCTTGCAAAAAACTTAAGTCAAAGTGGATCAAAGACCTTAACATAAGCCCAGTCACACTAAATCTACTAGAAGAGAAAGTGGGGAAAACCCTCGAACTCGTTGGCACAGGTGACAACTTCCTGAACAGAACACCAACAGCTCAGGATCTAAGACCAACAATCAATAAATGGGACCTCATGAAACTGAAAACTTATGCAAGGCAAAAGACAATGTCACTCGAACAAAATGGCAGCCTACAGATTGAGAAAAAATCTTCACCAACCCCACATCTGACAGAGGGCCAATATCCATAATTTACAAAGAACTCAAGAAATTGAATGCCAAGGAACCAAATAATCCACATGGCATCTATTCACTTATAGTCGGATTTTAGCCATATAATACAGGATAACTATACTACAACAAATGCAACAAGGGAACATGAACATAGAATTTTTTTCCTGTCAGTGAGACACTTTGCCCTAGTGGTGCTGCCTTGTATGTCCCCAGTGTATGAGAAGGCTCTTGGCCCTCATATGACTGCTGACCTGGGGCGGGGACTGTTATGTAGGGACACTCTACTCCAGAGGAGTGGGATAGAAGGGATAGGAGTTAGAGGGTGGGAGGGTGGGACTGGGAGGGGTGGAAAGGGGACACTGTGATGGAGATGTAACCTGAAGTAATAAATAATTTTTTTAATAAATAAATTTTTAAAAATGATAAAACAAAACAAAAAAAGAAATTAAATTTGGCAAATAGATGTGTTTCATTTTACAGAGTTTGATAAATTGAAATATAAACACATATTCAAGATTTCATTAGGCAACTTCTTTAAGCTCTGAAAAGGCTCATTGTTGTAGAAAAATGGAAATATCCCAATCATTTGACTTTATCATTGAAGACTCAGGCCCAGATGCTGGGTTGGAAACTTGCTAGCTCAGAGAGTCAGAGAAAGTACCCAGCTAATGTTGCTATTCCACCAACATCCCAGCCGAAAGCCCTAAGCTTAAAAGCCCAGAAGAATCTAGAGTAAGAATCTGTGAAGGACAAAACCTTCTGAAGGAGAAAATTCAAAGGAATTAAGAACTCTTAATACCTCCATGCTCTCTTAAATACCACTGAGCTCAATGTCCCTCCTTTTTGTTTAATCTCTCTCAACTACTTTATTTCTGTACCTCATAATCTAGTGTTAACTTTATTTAATCCTATGTATAGAAAACTCTTGGATTAAAGTATGTTCTAGGGCAGATCCATATCACAAGTACTTGTTCATATTAACCAGAAAGCTGTGGGATTAAAGGCTGAGCCTTTCTACAATTAGAAACACATTTTTTAGATCATAAATCTCGGGGTTCAAAATGTGATCAAATATTCAACAATAGCTTATTCTATAATTATACATTTATTAGAAGTTATAGCAATTATGGACATATCTATGCAAATTAGGATTGACAATGTTCCAGTATATGCCTGTAATAAAATAAAACATATTTTACATATTATAATATAAAGTATATTACAGGTATACCACATAATCTTATAGGGCAAGTAGTCTTTAAAATACATAATTGTACTTTAAAGAAAATGCTTAACAAAGAGAAAGAGGTTTCAAATATTCCCAGAGATAGATTACATAATCGTATGACTTTAAAATTTTTAAATGTTAATGAACAAAACCAACAGCTACTAAGAGACATTAGATTATAGTGAAAACTGATGAATTATTTCAACCTGCCTATTTCAAAGATATCCTAACTTAGAATGGAAAGCAGGAAATGTGTTATGTTGGAGAAGGGGTTTGCATATGTTTACATAGGAAATGTTATAGATTCCATCAAAACTGATGAAAAAGAGTTGACAGAGGAAACCCCCTGAAGATCTTGTACACACACAAGAAGAAACACACCAAGACCAAAACAGATAATGTGTATGCTAGGCCCTCTATTGGAAATATCCCTTAAAATGGCTTAGCCAATAGATCTTGTTGGCTACAAAATGCTCTGGACTTATCATGCCCTTTATTTAGGCCATATGCCATACATAAAACTTATATTACAGTTTAGTCTCCCTCCAAACTAACTTATAGAGAAAGACAGATGTATTTCTCCTGCTCAAACAATGAGCAAAGAATTATCTTTAATTGATTTGTATATACTGTACACTCCATACAAATGTTTTTATAAAAGTGTATATTGCTTGTGAGATATTACAGAACAAAAGAACTAAACACCAATGGAATGGAGATGGCTTTGACAAAACCCATTCTGAAGGATGCTGAGAGACTGATATATTTGTTCCATCTTCCTTAATCCATTCACAGACTGCCTCAGTAGCTGTGTTCTCACAAATCTACACCCAGAACAACTTTAAAGTAGCTAGCTCAAATTGTTCAGAATCACAGATTTTTTTAAAACAGGACTTCACTTAACCCTGCATTTTCACCACATTTAGAGACTGAACAACATATGTTACTGCTAGCTTACCAAAAAATGGTTACATTTTTCCCAATTTTATTTGGGACCCCTAAAAGGAATCCTGTGCCCAAGTCAGCTGGAAGCATATTTTAAGAAGAATGACATCTCACTCCCTTAGGTTGGGATGGATAAGTTTTGGTTATTCTATTAGTCTATGGATATTTGTTGTCATTTTGGGGAGTTAGATACAAGTTATTAAATAGTCTTGATCAAGGAAAAACAAGGTTTAGGAACTTAGATTCTTTACTTTTTTGTACCCTTTCCTTCTTAGGTAAGGGGGAGGGGGTTGAGAAGAAGATGAGGGTAATATAGGAATAATAGGATAAGAGTAGATTGTTTAGTTTAATTAAGTATTATAAGTTAGAACCACTGAGGATCAACTCATCATCTTTACACAGTGGTCAGAGTGAGTCAACCAAATGCTACCACAAATGGATAGAAATCAGGGGGGTCACTAAATAGAGATGGGGAGATATTGGGGGTGTATCTAGTGTGTGCTGAGGGGTGATGAAGGCAGAAGCAGGATCTCAGGGTGTGCTCATCTCAAGCATCCTCCTCTTCTGGTCCATGGAGACTAGAAACGCCACTGCAGAAGAGTCTGGAATGGTTATCACTCAAGTAGCTTAGAATGGATTTTCTCTAAAGCTAGAAGCCCCAAATGATCACAACGGCCTACTTAGGAGGGAGCAGCACCCTGCGAAGTTGGAAACCAAAACCTAGCTGACGGGTGTGAACTTCAGAGTGCCCAACTGCAAAGGAAGTGCATCAGATTATAATGGCTTACGACAGTTGCAAGCAGGTGGATGTGAAAGAACACAGATGTATGGTTCTGTATTAGGCTTAATTTCAAATATTGGCTCTGTAGCTAACAGTATCATCTTTGATTTGTTATTTGAGTGTTGCGTCATTCAGTTTACTTACCAATGAAGAAAGGAGCTGAACATGCTTTGGGTTGAGCATTAAATGATATAATATACACCCCCTGGGGAGGGCAGGAGGCATGACTTCAGATTTAAAAGACATACTGAAACTTGTCATCGAGATTCTTCCAAAGCCGGATGCTCATTTTGCCTCTGATGTATTCTTATTCTCAGTGAAATGGATAGCAATTGGAGAGTAAAATATGTCCATACTGATTCCTGAAAAAAAAAAAAAGTATTATAAGTTAATATTAGTCAGTGTAACTGATGTCATGTTAGATAGTCTAAATAATCATGAAAATTACATCCTAGGTTAAACAGATTATTATCTGTTTTATTATATTTCATATATATTATTTATTATCTCTATTATTATAAAAATATTTCCACATATATAAACAGACATATGTATATATATATATATATATATATATATATATATACATTGTGTGTGTGTGGTAGATAGGATAGGTTGATAGATAGATAGATAGATAGATAGATAGATAGATAGATAGATAATTTAGATATATAATTACAGAGATAACCACATTGATGGTCTTCAAAACCCTCAGAGACCTACAGAATATGGCACTTATGATGTTTTTTGTTAATTTAAGGCTTTCTTATCTGGAGACATGTCAGCACCTGGCAGCATCCATTCAACACGGAAGATGATGAGCAACAAAAACATCTCCATCAGGAGATGGCTTCTACTGGGCAAAAGAAAATGCCCTATTCCTTCTGCAGATAATTGAAATGGGCAAAACTTGATTGCAAGCTATCTCAACTGCTGAGCTCTACCAAAACAGTGTAAACAAGTCCTTCATAATTCCTGTCTCACAAATACATCTGTCAGATACACTGGGCCAGATATCTGAAGATGTTCCAATATTATAGAGATATTCTGGGTCACTATCCATGCAGTTTACTTTCTGTCAATTCTATAGACTTGGAAGCTACTGGTTCTCACTTCCTACTTATTTAAGTAATATAATAATAATAATAATAATAACATATTTCCTTCTCAAATTTCTGATGGGGTTGAATATAGTTTTACAATTAAGCTTAGTGGTTCAAGATCTAGGAAGAAGTATTTAATTTGGTATGCAAAAGAATAGATAAGGATTTATGTATAAAACTCTGAATGGACCAAGATAGAATAAGTGATAGAAGATTTTCTCCTAAGTTGTCAAGTGCATATGGACTGGACATTGTACATACATATAAATGTTATCTAATAGTTTTCATGACAGTTTCATACTTATGTTTGTTTATTAGTTTATTATTGTAAGAATAAGAATCATTTATTGGACTTACAGGGGGAAATGTTGCATATTGTTTTCATCCACTATATAAGTTTACCCTTGTTTATTAAAATTCTGTTTTCTCTATCCCACTCTCTGGTTTCAATCTGGATGTGGCTTTGATATGTTTATTTTAGAATCTCTTCTTTCAAGTTTTGTAATTATGTTCACCATTAGTTCTCTGCTTTGCCAATAACATGTTCCAGCCAGTCACTGAGCATTAGGGAGAATAGGGTGAGTCTTCTGTTGCCAGTGATGGGGGAGAAGGAAAAGTGGAAAGAGGAGTCCAGTCATGAGGAGGGAAGTTATGGAGAGAAATATATCAAATGCTAGTATTGTACTTTATAGTGGGGAGGAATGCAGATTAATCATGGAGCACTAGTTTAAATTTCATGGCCAGCTCTGTGCTCAGCCTTTTAAATAAATCATAGTTTCTGTGTGTGGTCACTTGGGGAACTGGCTAGTGAAGAGAAACTGCTGCTGCACTTAGTTTATGAATCAGTATTAATAATTAATAATCATTCAACCCTTTTGTCTAATTTTACCTACCTATTTTTCATTCTATAAATCACTGGCATATGGCCAAGTTCAAATTTGTAGGACACTTGCTATTAATTTTTTAATTAAATTTTATGTGAATGTTGGTGTGTCTATAAGAAGTGTAAAAATTAGGGTTATGGAGTCTATGGGAGCTTAAATGTCAAATAAGGAAGTTGATCACAAAGAAAAGGAAGGTCCCTGAAGTTTGAAGCATTTAAATCCTCTTCTATATGAAGACATTCAGGGATCCAGAGGGCATCAAATTCTCATGAGAATCTCCTCTTGGACACATTTGTGTTTTGTTCAGTAAATTGAGCTTGAATCTTGAGATTTGAATTTTCATTGTGTAATCATTCAGAAGACTGACTGACTAAACGTTTTAGGGCACATTTTGTCCAAGTCCAAATGTATTCACTGTGGCTCCAACTATCATGGAATAAGCATGTTGTTCATCATGAACTCCAATTGGAGACAGAAACCATTCCTTCTGTATTTTAACCATGGTGAAACTCCTTTTATTCAATAAGTTCTGGGACTTTAAATAGGACTAAAATGTATTTGAATTACCAAGCTTGGAGATACCTTGTGAACCCAGTCAGAATGTCTGAGAGGTTGGGATGGATTCATAGTGTGTTTACTTTCATCAAACTTCAATATTGAGAAGGAAAATTAAGCTTTGGAAGAAACCAATAACCCAATGGTGCACGCTGTCTCTGGATTGGCTTGGTAAACATACAGGTGCCCAGAAATAAATAAAACAAAATAAGAGAGAATATATTAAAATAAACATCACAATACACAATGTTCCCTCAATAATAGGGAAGACAAGTTTTATCTCATCCTCATTATATTCTTATTTTCTACCCCATTATTTTTGTCAATCATGGACTATAGGCCTTGTCTTTGAGAAACACTGGAAAGATATCCGCATATATTTTAGCATATGATTTTGAGAAACCAATTCAAGAATTAATTGTTTATTTTAGTTATTCAAGAAAATTCTTGGCCCATATATATCAACAACACCACAGGGGATTTCTATAAACATTTTAAAAAACAGAACTAGAACTCATGTTGTATTTGTACAGAAAACAATGTTTTTCTCTGGGTTGTGTGTAATGCAAAATTCGAGATTCAAATGTTGGCATTTAATGATCCTCATTATCTACCCCAATAGCAGTTTCAACATTAATTTTAACGTCTGTAAAAGATCATACTGAGTGAGGTCATGCAGACCCAGAAAGACAATGTTGACATGTTTCCTCTTACATGTGAATCCTAGCTCCAAATCTTTATATGTGAGTATCTTATCTGAGGTAACCTCACTGGCCCAGAAAGTAAAGTGAGCCCATAGTATAAAGGAGATAAGTCTAAAGAAAGTGAAAACAAGACAAAGCCATGATGAAGGGAGAAACTGGAAAAATGAGATGTGAGCCTTTAACTGAGAAGTTGGGAATTAAGGTAATGGCATTGGGTAGTGGGAAGAAGGAGAAACAGATAGTACTAAACATGTTTTCAAATCCCATAGAAGACATTGTTTTATAAGTGTGTGTGTGTTTACACATGTACATACTTTAAATGGAATCATACTATACATTGTCATAATGTTCTTCCCAAGAGCCATACAGTATTTTTACAACTTCTAGTAGCAGGCACAAGAAAATTTACCTTTGTGTTGTTTATCAGATGTTCTACGAGACCCCCAAATGAATGTAGGCTATTACAGTTGCCCTTTATTACCTTTTACAACCTAAAGATAAGGCTGTTTTGCTGAAGATACCATATTTTGGGTACAGGATTCAGTGGAATCAGTCAAAAGCAAACCTTGAATCCTCCTCCCAGAGATCACTCTCTCAAACACCTGAAGGTGCTATGCAAGTTACCAAGGGACAAAAAGCAACAGATAGTCCTGCCCAATTGCAAACCCTATGAAAAACAGCAATAACTAGCCAAGAGAGATATCCCTAATAACAAAATATGAACACATTTTATCTTGTGGCTAAGCAACAGCTCTCTAATTGGACTGAAGGCAGCCTGCTTAACAGCAAAAAAAAAAAAAAACTATGCCTGGTATTGAAAATCTAGGAAACTCTTCATGACTGTAGTGGTCACAGACTTAAGAATAGTACAAACTACTACCATTTTCAAAAAGCAATATAATTTCTAATTATATTGAAAATACTTATTCTTATATCCACAGGTAAATGTAACTCTCACCTCTCATCCAAAAGCTTCTTTTAGCAGCAGCTGGTAGCTATTACAGAGAATTACTGTGAAAATGCAATGAACAAATCACCTTGGAGTGTCCAAATTTAAATTATATATCTCCAATCCACCCCTTATACATTATGCTCAGGGAACATTGCAAGAATAGTGGCCAGAGATATTCAATGAATCAGAGAACCAGGACAGATGCAGTGACATAGTGTATTATAGACATATCAGTGAAACTGCAGGTGTTAAACATCCATAATATAGTGGTCTCAAGAAGACCTGCCCAATGAGAACACTAGCTGACATGCTAAAATAGATGGAGGTAATCTCACAGTATTCTATCTATATGTGAAGGAATATGGAAAATCAAAGCTGTGGAGAGAAATAAATTCAGTTTTCCTCAGGGATATGTCCTCTGATAGATAATGCAATCACAAATGATCATCCCTAAACATATATATATATATATATATATATATACACACACAAATAATACTAAATGATATTAGTAGTCTGTATCTGTGTAAATACATTATATGCTATACATTAATATTATAAATTAAATGTGTTTATATAAATATATACATATATATTTATGCACATGAATATGTCATATTAGGATGGAAAACAAAAAGGACTTCTTTAAAGTAAAAGGTGAAAAGGATATAAATATAGTTCTTACATGTGAAATTCTTTTTTTTAATTTGAAATTGCAAATATAAAAAAAATTTCCATTGTAAGTCAAACAAGTCTATTAGGTCATTCTTTCCTCTCAGGTGTCATTTTTATGTAACTGTAAAAAACTATAACACAGTCTCCTTGGCCACCCTGTCAAACTTGGACAGTATTGGATCTTTACTGCAATACTAGAGCAAAACAGATATTCAAGTCAAATAGAACTAAGCATCAAGCAGATATCTATATCCAATTTTGTGACTTCCAACTAAAACTAATTAGAATAGATAGGAAGGACACTTCATATTCACTAAAGAAATTTTTTAAACAGGCATATTACAATTAGAGTCAGTTATTTATCAAACAGGGGAACACACAATTTCATAAATACAATGAGACCTAAAATTACAGATTGGCCCAGAAGAATGACAGTGGGTGACTTCAACATTCCTTTTCAACAAACTCATACTAACTCCAAAGCTCACCCTTAGTGACACACTTCCTCCAACAAGACCACACCTACTCCTAAGATTCCACACTTCCAAATCCTTTTAAATAGTGCCAATCCCTATGAAATTATAGGGGTCAATTTCATTCAAGCCCCTACACTATGACACAAAGCAACTCTCAACAAATGTAGGAAAATAGAACTAATGTTTTATTTTCTATCTTACCACAAAGAAATGACAATGTACCTAACAAGTTATGCTCAGGTAACAGTGATGTGAATGTTATGGAAGTACCAACCACTTTGTGAATTGATGTAGTTCCATTCCCTGAGCTGGTACCCATACCTCGCAATGTGGCATGGCTGAGAACATAGGTATAAATCGGTAATAGGCCTTAGAGAAAAACCTGCTACTATTATTCTGTCATGTGTTATATACTATTTGCTATTAAAATAGCATATAACAAATTATCCCTACACCCATAGACCAGAGAATCTCTCAACCTTCATCAGAGAAGCTTCTTCCTTTAATATATGGCAATTAGCACAGAGATCAAATGGAAAACTATGCAGAAAATAATGCACTTTTTAAGGACATCAATATCACACCTCTCCCTCAAGGCAGAGGAATCATTGAAAAAGGGTGCAAAAGATTGCAATACTTAAGATGGTGGATCAGTTAAGGTAACAGTGTTACCTTAACTACACAAGACAGAGTAGATACAGATACTAATTCAGTAACTGTGCCAGCATGCACAAGATCTTGCAAGTTTAATTCAGAACAAACCCCATCCTGGCTGGGGGAACATTCCTACCCTATGGACCTATTGTAATACAGCTTTAGACCCATGAGTAGTTGAACAACACAAACCAATGTATAGGAGACAGAGGGAGGCAAGGCAAATGGGTAGAAGAGAGAAAGAGATAGGTAGACAAATAAAGACTGAGTGTGAGAGAGTTAATGAGAGAAAGAGAGAGAATGATGTATGTGTTTGTTTCTGTGTGTGTGTGTGTGTGTGTGTGTGTGTGTGTGTGTGTGTGTGTGTGGAGAGAGAGAGAGAGAGAACAAAATATTGACTGAGTAGAATTTTGGAGGTAAGCCAGGCCTGGTGACACATAAATTTAATTTCAGCACTCAGGAGGCAGAGGCAGGTGGGTCTCTGTGAGTTTGAGGCCAGCTACAAAGTGAGTCTAGAACAACCAAGGTTACACAGAGAACCTTGTCTTGAAAAACCAAAGAGAAAAAAAAGGAAAATAATTTGGAAATGAATCTGGGAGCAGATGAGTGTACAATGGTGAATATAATAAAAATATATTACATGAAATTCTCAATGAAATAATAGAAACCTTATTTTAATAAGTAACTAAAATAATATACACTATGTTTTTAAAGTAACCAATAAAACTAAGTATTAACTAATGCAGAGAACTGATTTTGAAACTATAGCATCACATATATTGTCAGCACATTGCCAGTTTCTAGATATGTGACACTGAGAAAATAATCTCATGCTTTACAAAAATTTCTGGCATTTTCATCACATATATATATATATATTTAAATATGTTAATATTTTCCCAGAATTGAATTCAAAAATATTTTTTTAGAAAATGAGCAGATGTTTATTGAATTCAGTCACATCAAGTAAACATTTAGTTGTCATCATTCACATTTAAATATATCTAGTTAACTTTGAGACACCCTAATAAACATTACTACTTTCCTCAAATAGTTTAAGAAATGGATATATAGACTTTAGAAAAAATAATTACCAGTAGAAATATATACTTTTTAGAATTGCAGTGCTATCCCTTGTCCCTCCACTTATGAATAATCAGAGAGACAGCTGATGGAATTTAATAAGCCTTCTCTGGACTGTACAGTCTTAACCCTCTGTGATAGCTTCTCTTCTACTTCCCCAAATAACATACCATAATACATACATTTGTCCCTTGTGGCTGTTTCTTTCCATGCCATGCTGATGCTATAGTCATATGGAGTTTCGATGTTCCATCATCCCATCTCATATATCCTTCCACTTCTTCTTTTGCTTCCTTTTCCCTTGCTCTGTGATTGGCTGTAAACTGCTTTATTGGCATATCAAGGGA
Organism: Lophiomys imhausi; assembly: GCA_907164525.1. Taxonomy (NCBI): domain Eukaryota; kingdom Metazoa; phylum Chordata; class Mammalia; order Rodentia; family Muridae; genus Lophiomys; species Lophiomys imhausi. The sequence continues at coordinate 3,496,060 of CAJQZJ010033173.1, read as the reverse complement.
TAATCGGGGAATGGTGTTTACACAACATTCAGACAGGAGAGCCTCAAAACATAGATTGCAACTAGATATGAGGGTACAGAAATCAGCATTTGAATTGCACAATAAACTTATCCCTAAAATAGACACCTAGTTAGATGAATTCTACCGTGTAAGACTGATCACAGTGAGTGGTAGGATGTCTGACATTAATGTTAGCTAATAGCAGGTCATAGGTTGTTAAATGTAACTATAACAGTGAAAAATAAAACTATAAGGCAACAGGAAAGTGGAAAAATGAACAAGATATTTTTATGTTACATCTTTTGTGGCATAGTAAATTTTAAAATTATTCTAAGACAAATCTTATACTTTCCATCAAATGTCATACAGGAAAAGGTGGTCTTAAGAATACATTTGTAGATATTTTCATAATTATTCTTAAATTAGCTTGTAGAAATCAAGAACTATATATAGCTCAGCCCTTTTTTCATAATGAAGTTTTCTTTCTGATTGTTCTTTTAAAGTCTGTTATTTTCCTGATTTTGTTAGAAAGAGAAACACTGTCCTCCATGTAATATATACACTGTGGAATGCTGGTGAGGGGATTTGAGATTTAAACTGTCTTAATATCATTACCAAGTGAAACCAAATTTCTAGTTTGTAATGTGTAAGATTAACTGGATGACCCTGCCTTTCCTCTTATCCTTGTTCATACACTCCACATCAAAAGAACCATTTAAGTTTATTATTATATCAAAAGTAGTACCTAATCAAAGGTATAAATGTGAAAATCATGCAAAAGTAAAACAAACTATATTGACTTGATCATACCAGTGTGAGATGGTTGAATTAGTGGCAAGCCTATCTCTTGGCATGT
>CAJQZJ010033173.1:3465366-3494804 GCA_907164525.1 Lophiomys imhausi | reverse complement strand
AAAGAACCATTTGTTGGATTGAAAAGGGAAGCTGTTGGGGGGGGAAGGGGGGGAAGGGTGGGACACTAAGGGGGAATAGGGAAGAGTTTGTGACTGAGATGTAACTTGAAGAAAAAAAATAAAGTACTTATATAAAAAAAAGAAAAAAATTTGCAGATTAGCTATATATTTATTTCATTAAGATCCATGAAGAAATAGCTTTGAGCTAAAAATTCCTGTGCTTAATCACTGAAGTGTAGATTCAACTAGTAAATAAGAATAACCATACCTTACAATAGTAGAAGTCTTCTTTCTGGGGTGGAGCAGGAGAAAGGATCGTGATTTGGTCATGATAAATAATGGAAATCAGTGGGGGCCCATTTCTGGAACAAGCCAGAGACCTGGGATGGGGGAGTCTTCTGGGAGTATATGGAGGTGACCGTAGCTGAGACCTCTAGCAGAGGAGAATATGGAACCTGAAATGGCTACGTACTGTAGTCAGATGGGACGTCCAGGGGAGAGAGAACCAACCTACCCATAAAACCTTCAACCCAAAATTTGCTATGCCGAGAAGATGTACAAGGGTAAAGATGGAGCAGAGATTGAGAGAATGGCCAAACAATGACTGGCCCACTTTAGACTCATCCCATGGGAGTGAGGTAATCCCTGATACCATTAATGACACTCTGCTATGCTTGCAGACAGGAGCCTAACATAACTGTCTTCTGAGAGGCTTCACCCTGCAGCTGATAAAAACAGGTGCAGAGATGCACAGCCAAATAATAGGCAGAACTTAGGGAGTCTTGGACAAGAGTGTGGGTGGGGAGGATTGGGGGACTAGACAGGTCAAGGATACCACACAAAGACCCACAGAGTCAACTAACCTGGGCTTATAGAGGCTCACAAAGACTAAATTCCTAACCAAAGATCATTCATGGGCTAGACCTAGACCCCCCTGCATATATGTAACAAATGTGCAGCTTGACTTCATGTGGGTTCCCTAACAAATGGAGTGTGGACTGCCTCGGGCAGTGTTGCCTTTCCCCTAGCTTTGGACCCCTTTCCCCTAGCTTGGCTGCCTTGTCAGGCCTCAGTTGGAGGGGAGGAAGCTAATCCTCCTCCAACTTGATATGCTAGGACAGTTTGGTACCCATGGGGGGCTCCCCTTCTGTGAGGAGAGGGTGAGGGGGAAATAGCCTGTAAACCATAATTTATAACTAAATTAATTAAAACGATATAAATTAATCCACCACCTTTACTGAAGTGTGGACTCTACTGTGATATAAACATAAAAATGCCATACAATACCAGAATGCTTCTCTCTTTTTTTAAATATTATTCATTTATTTATGTATTTTTATTTCTTCAAGTTACGTCTCAATCGCAATCTCCTTTGTACTCCCCACTCTGTTCCCACCCTCCCACCCTCTTCCCCCTCAACCCACCCCAACCACTTTCTTTTTTTTTAAGTTTAAGGTATAACTTTTTCCCTTAACAACTCCCCCTTTCAGTCAAACAAATGTCTCTTTCTCTTATAACAACAAATATGCACAAAACAACAGAAATAATTAGGCCACAATTATGAGAATTATAAGGCTTAGCACACATTCCTAATTTCCACTCCATATGTATTTGGCAACTGACTTTAACATTCTACCATCCAACCATCTCCTTGAGTTGAAAATTCTATATCTAACACAGCTTCCATCCTAACTTGCATCATAATTTTTAAAAGGTCTTCTTAGATCCAGAACACCCTCTTAATTCCTAAAGAACTCAAAATTTAACTATGAGACTCTAGCTATCTAGTCTTAAACCACATCAGAGACCTGAGAGGGATAAATATATCTGATTATACAGGAAGTGCAGGGCCAGCAGCTTCCAAAACTAAGAAATGACATACTAGTGGCTGCCAGGACAGTTCCCAATTTCTCTCCATAAATTTACAGCATCAGTCTTTAGCCATTTGGCCCTGTTTCTCTGACAGACATTGATTCTAAACAGCAATTATGAAAGGCTTGCCTACCTTTTCTTGGCAGAGCTAGGCTGTCGACTTACCTGCTTCTAAGTTTTGTCCTTTTTGAACAGAATTCTGTCTACAGTTGAAGCAAGGGATTTTTCTTAACAAGTGACAGGCTTGCCACTAATTCAATCATCTCCAATTAGATATTCTTCCATGCTCATCTTCTACTTGGAGTAGAATAGGGGGTGCTGTCAGGATCTGACGTGCCTCAATATCAGAAAAATCTTAAGTTAAGAAAACATCTTTGAATTCCACAGTCTACAGATCTCTTGAGGTTTATGAAGACCACCTATCTCCTTATATTTGGATAAGCAAATGTTGCTTGTCTCTTACCAACTTGATTTCTGATTAACTTAGAAAATAACTGTGATAGACTAACCTAGTACCTAACAAAATGACATGCTTGAATGACTATTAGTTTGCATTTCTTACTTATACTAAACAGTTTATGACAGTTGCTAACAAAAGGCCAAAACTTCACATTTCATTTTTAAATGTTACCTCGGTACAATACCTTAAAAAAGTTAACCTTAATTTTGTATCAATATACAAAGATCAATAACAATGTGGCCAAATATAATCTTAATTTTGTATCAATATAAAAGATATAAGAGCATATTCAATAATCTGTCCTTTTTTCTTTATCATTCCTATATTATGTCTATATCCCATTTTTTTCTCAATTCTTCTTCGTCTCCTAGAATGCTTCTCTCAAAAGTGCCAGTTCATCCTACATAGTTTGGAAAGTTACATTCTTAGAAATTACAACAGTGAATGTTGTAATGGCACATATTCTCAGTTTCTTTTCATACCTATTTGTTTTTGAAAGTCTAATGACCATCAATATACATACAGAAACTATGAGAGATCATTTCTCACTTATAATTTATGTTTGCATATTTTATTTTCCTATTTAGAAAGAGAATTATTCTCAAGTTTTACTTTGAATTTAGCTACATTAAATGTAAGACTAAAAATCATAAATTCTGAAGTCAGATAATAAATACAATGAAGGAAGGATTTTATTGCATTTATATTAGGAAATTGCAAAGAAATAAAGATAGTCAGCTCAACTATTGGATTAAAAGACCATCTGTATGTTGGTCAGACTGCTCAGATGGTGAAGATGCCTGCATCCCAGCTCGACAGCTTGAATTTACTATCAGGGTTTTACCTATTGGTATCAGGGACTTATGTGGTGGAAAGAAAGAACCAAATTCTACAAGTTATCCTTTGATTTCCACATGTGCAATAGACTTACATTTAACTCCCCCATATGCATAGTAAAAAACAATAAGATGCAGAAAAAAATTAAACAACTTCCATAATTGTATTTAGATTTGTATAGAATTAAAACAAGACCATTAATGGAACCATGTAATTTCATAAGATGAATTGTTTGTAAAGCATCAGCTGGTAGAAAAACTAGTCAGTCATCCCCTATCAAAGAAGCCTCTCTTTACAGCAAATAGAGACCATCACAGAAAATCACACCTGATCACAAAGCAGAGATCAATAGATCATGGGATTCCAGCCCCAGTGGATGCATTTACCTCACAGCTCCTGCATCTACAGCTCCAGGAACACCACCGAGGAGGATGCAGAAAGATTTTAAGAGTAAGGATACCAGCAAATCTCTTCCAGAATGGCTGCATAAAAGAGACCTGAATAATAGCAATAAATGAGCATTTTAAAGTGTAAGATACCCTTTTTTGTGCAGTCCCATTCCATGACTAAGAAATATAGACAAATAATGGTCACTGGCAGAAGAAATATTACCTCTCCCAGGGAAGAACACCATTTATTGGTTGTTTACTGCAGCAGCAGCAACTTTGAGATGATATACACACAAGCAACAAAAATGGACTCAGCAGTTAATAACCAAATGATAATATTAAAAAAAAAGAGGTTATCAATTTCAGATTGGGTAGGAAATGGGAAGGGTTCATGGGACATATCTGGAAGGGCCGGAGGGAGGAAAGGTGGATCCATGATGTGATTCTTTTTCAATTAAAATATAAGAAAATAAATAAACTACAAGCAAAGCTCTCCAAAAGATTTCTGCTTCTTTTTTTTTTTTTTTACATCTAACATTTCTCATTTCAATCAATCAAGCAAATGTTACATAGAGTTCTGTAGATTTCTGTCCTTTAGCAAAGTATACTTTTCAAAAGAAAAACTAAAGGCACCACAAGAACTGGCAATAATTAACATCAACTCCATACCTCACATCAACTTGAGTCCTTATGTACTTTGCTCAAATTTCTTAGCCTCTAACTCTATTTACAGAAAATTTAATACTGTTACTCATTGGGTCATTATATTAAATGAATGTTCATAAACTACTTTTCCTGGTACCTCACACTTGGTGAGAAGATTGTGTTTGCTGTCGTTAATCTTTCCTTGAGCTGTTTTTTGCTCACAGTGTAATAGTAATGTCGTGGGTTTTTATGGTATCACCAATTTATCACATTTTCTAATCATTTATAAAATGTGAAACTGAAAATTATGCCCAAGGGTCTCATTAAAAATAAGAACAAAAACAAGACTGTACATTGACCTACATCACAAATATGCTTTGCTGTTTGATTTTTGCATTCCCAAAAGTCTTTTCAGTTGGAGGTAATATACTATGTTTATTAAAAACGTTAAGGGAGTCCAAATGTTTTGCCACAGAAATAAAAATTCCTAGACAAAAGCTGTTTTCTCCTTCTATCTCTTTTCTCCTCGCTATTTGCTTTTTCTTCTCTCTGATTTTCTTTTTATGTAATTCATTCTCTAATATCATTGATATTATAAATGAAGAATAGAGAAAAATGCTGGAAAGAAAATAATTCTTCATATAAGGGAAAAGAGAAGAGGGAAGGTAAATTGAAAAACCTAAGAGACCTCATTGAGCATCCTAAATAGAGATCACAGAAAGACAACTTGAACTGTTTATTGTGGGGCACACCTTTTATCCTAGCACTCTGGAGACAGAGGAAGCCATATATCTGTAAGATTAAACCTGGTCCATTTGTTTATTTCTCAATTTCCAGAGCATCAGGTTTTACCTAGTGAGATCATAAAAACAATTAAAAGGAACATGTGGAGGAGAGATGGAAGAAGAGGGGGGAATGGGAAGAGGAAGAGGAAAGAGTGAAAAAAGAAAGGGAAAGAAAGAGAAAGATTAAGTGATTGAGTATATGGAACCATCAGTGGTATGTATATACAACTAACAAAACAGTAAATTTTAATTATCCCAGAATCTGATTTTGCAGAACTTGGAGGATAAGCTGTATTGTTTCTGTATTATTACAGCTTGATAAATTGATTTTAAAGTTATTTGCTCCATTTACATAAGGTTTTATTTCATTTATATTTTTCTAATGATTAAGCTAATAAATATAATAATTATTATTAACTGAGCTCTTAAAAGTACTATATTACTGATCTGAATATGCTTTGCTAGAATTATTTATTTGACAATCAAAAAGCATTATTAGTTTGACATGTTGTTTCTGCTACTATAGAAGAGGAAAGAAAAACATGAGAAAATTTGTTCCACAGATAATAAATGATAGAGATGGATTTAAAGTCTGAAGTGTCTTGTAAAAATATCAACTCCTCTAAGATGTTCAAAGATCAGTAGGAAGTAGAGCATGTAGGAAGATCAGTTTATGCCTTTTCCAGATATCAGCCAGCAGTCAGTGATTAAGGGTAAGTTTGTAGAGTCCTAAAATTCACAACAGACCTTTATATATATATATATATATATATATATATATATATATATACATATATATATATTGACTAGATATATTCATATATATATATATATTGATTAGATATATTCATTCATTTTTATTTGTTTGTTTATATTTTTATTTCTTCAAGTTATGACTCAATCACAATCCCATCCCTACTGCCCCCTCTGGTCCCACCCTCCTACCCTCTTCCTCCTTTCACCCCCCCATCTGCTTCCTTTTTTTAAGTTTAAGGTATATCTTTTCCCCTCCAATATCTCTGACTTTCAGTCCAATGAATGGCTCTTTCTCTTATGACAACAAATACAACACAAAACAACAAAAATAATTAGACTTTTAATCTCTCACTTTTAATGCATTTCATTTTCCTTGGATGATTCTGGTAACTATCAAAAGGGAGTGAGCAGGCATGCTCAGTGTTGCATTCTTAAATTAGATTTGCTCTTCTTGCTTTATTTACTCTGTCATGATACATTGTATGTTTTAGTGCATATTAAAATGTCAGGAGATGACAACATTTTAGTAGGCAGAAAATTAAAAGTATGTTTTTGGTTTTGTTTTGTTTTGTTTCCCATGAGATGTTTAGTTTTCAACTCTATTCCTTCTGAGTACATGCAAGTAGCATTTTAAACTATGTAATTTTTTCCCCTCAAGATGAATATCCATTGTCAGGTTGAGAAATGAGTAAGATTTACAACAACCCAGGAAAGCAAAATGTCCAGCCAAACATGAAAAAAAAAAACACACTAGTTTTATCAATGTTTATGAGACATTATAAAATATATAACAAATGCTTTCAGTTTCACACACCAAATCTTTCTGCATATCCTCAAATCTAAGGGTTTCTAGATGTGCTGATGATGTGTGTGTGTTTATGCATTCATGGACTCTTCCTAGATCCAGAGGCTTCAGGAAGAGACTTTGCTTCATAATCCTTTACACATGATCCTGTACAACTGAGAACAATCTACATATTTAGGGAAAAATTGGAAAAGGTCACTGTCTTAGTTCTTTATTGCTGCAACAAAACACCATAATAAGAAAAGCAAGTTAATGAGGAAAGGATTTATTTGACCTATATTTCCATATTGTTTTTCACAACTAAAGGGAGTCAGGAAGGAAATTCAAAGAGGATGAATCCTGGAGCCAGGAGCTAATTAATGTAAATGCCATGGAGGGGTCCTCCTTACTTTCTTATTTCCCAAGGTTTGCTCAGCCTGCTCTCTTATAGAACCCAGGACCACCAGCCCAGGAATGGCACCACTAACAATGGGTTGATCACTCCCCCATTGGTCACTAATTGTGAAAATGCCTTACAGCTGCATCTTATGGAGGCACTTCCTCAACTGAGGCTTCTGCCTCTCTGATGACTCTAGCTTGTGCTAATTTGACACAGAAAATCATCCAGTGCAGTGATCATATCTTGATTGTTTCCAAATGTTTGATATTTCTTCCACGTAGTTAAAATAGCACAATCTCTTTTCTTCCTTCCCTTTATTTTCTTTCTTTCTTTCTTTCTTTCTAAGAAATTATCATTTTTAGCTTTACTGATGTGAGCAAAGCAGAATAAGACTAGATACTGTTTTCTTTGGATAACAAAACATGTTCTCTCAGATATTGTAAACTGAGTACCAAGGTTATTTTAGATGTACTCAGCCATTTACTGCTCATGACACATTTGACTTGACTTTCTTTATATGTCTGTTCTTCTTAGGGGAATTCTGTCACAGAGATACTATTGCCAAAGTATTAGATAATGGCTTAACTATGTGATGTTCTTTCATACTAGATAATGGACAGCTTGTTAAATGTTCTTCTTTCCTTTTTTAAGATTTAGTTTTGTTATATATATGAGTATTTGCATTCATGTATGTAAGTGCACTGATAGGGTATCTGGTAACTTCATAGTTCAAAGAGGGTTCTGGAATCCTTTGCTCTGGAGTAACAGATGGTTGTAAGCCACTATGTGTGCTGAAAAACAAATTCAGGTCATTGCAATAACAACTGCTATAAATTGCAGAGCTATTTATCCAGACCATGTAAAATAGACTAAGCATATTTTTTATTTTAAATTTAAAATCCTATTATGGGTTGTGGGTTATGTTACAACTTTCTTAAAGTTATTATTATTACAGAATATGGTGTAAAATATGTAATTAATGAAGATGAACTGTATTATGGAAGTGATGCACTGTGATAATTTTGGAATCTATTACACAAATGCTCATTTTTGATATGAGTGAATGATGTACAACTTATTATCATTTTTCTTATTTTAATTTTCCAGAACTCATTTCATGTCCCATATAAAATCAATTATTAACTGATTAGTTCATATCTCTGTTAAGGACAGCAATATTACCCATAGTTATAGACATACTGCATCAGGTAAATGGTAGCTACACTTACCTGTGTGTATAACCATATGATTTACAAGATAAAATATAATGGTGAAGGAAAAAAGCTGAAGACATATATCTTCTTCTCAGGAATTTTATAGTTTAGCAATAGAGATATGTCACATAAATATGTTGTAGTGCTTTTTCAGTATAGGTTTTGTATGGGATATAATGAGAAAAGGAAGACATGAAAGAAGGTGGTAAGTAGAGAATATTTATGGGAAATGGTCTCTGGACACAAACCATTAGTAGGAGTATTCATTTCTTGGGTTCTGTGTTCCCAGGTATGTGTTTTCTTTCTTCAAATTATTAATTTCCATTCACGGCTTTTAAGTCTGATGTATTTAACAAATTTAATAACATATATGTATATATTACCCCATAATTCCCCTGTCAGTCACATGAATATCTCCCAGAAATTATGTAGCATATTTGGCTAAATCTTTAAGTTATTTTCCCTCTTAAAAATATCAAATGTGCTGTATGAAATGGTACCTTAAATAAATCTTTCTGAAGAACTTTTTGTAGTTATGTATATTCTAGTGTATTTTTTAATTGAAACACATCACTTTCACCTTTCTCTTTTCTGCTTCAACCTTGCCAGGTACCCTTTCTACAACTGTTGATACCCCTCAGTCAAATTGATAGCCTCATTTTCTTTGGTTACTTTTGTTACAAATACATAAATAAAACCTGCTGAGTCTATTCTGCCATTTGTGTGTATGATGAAGGAACAAAGCTTAAGGCATATATCTTCTTCCCAGGGGTTTTATAGTTTAGCAATAAAGATATGTCACATAATACATATGTGTGCATGATATTTCAGACTTCACCACTATGTATTTTACATTCAATAAGGAGACTTATCCTGAGGAGTGGTTAATTCTCCCTCTCCTAGCAGTCACTGATTACCTAATATTCTGTGTTTAGAAGCAAGAACCCTTACAATGTTGCCTCTCCACATTAGCATGTCTATTGATATGGCTATTGTTCTGGTCTTATCAATGAAGATATTTTTAGAAGACAGTTTTCACCACCTACTTCCTGGTATTTGGCCCTTTCTATTCCCTTTTCCATTTTTTCTGTTATGGCCTATGAGCCATGGATACAGGGGCTAACATATAGATATACCCAAAGAGGCTTGACTCCACAAGATCTCTTGGTCTCCACAGTGTCAGATTGGGGTTTTCTGTGACAGTCTCAATCTGCTGTAAAGAGAAGCTTCTTTGATCTGTGAACATAAGGACTCAATTTAGAAGTTGAGCTCAGGCTTTCTGTGTATGCTAGGCAAGTGCCCTACCATTTGACTATACCTCCAGACTCTTAATATTTTTATTTTTTCTTGCATATAAGACATAATCTATTCATTTGCTCTTTTGTTCATTCACTTATTTATTTTGTGTTGCCATGTATATAATGTGTCTATGAGTATATGTTTGTGTATGTTCAGGGACACGTGTGTTCATGTGCTTGAGTATACATGTGGAGTTAGAGAACAGCCCTGGGGTTTGTTAAAAACTATCTTCCTTGTTTTTAACAACAGGGTCTCTCACTGACCCAGGTCTTGATGATTGGGCTATGGCTTTTTAATGTGGCTCATCTTTTCACCTTTTGCAGAAGGTATTTGAAACAACCCTCACCTAGACACTGAAGTGGACTTCTGACCCTGTGGCCCCAGCATCTGCTCCAAGGCTGGCCTTGAACTCACAGAGATCTGCCTGCCTCTGCCTCCTGAGTGGTGGAATTAAAGGTGTGCGCCACCACTGCCTGGCTAACTTTTATTAAACTGATGATTTTTCTTAACTTTCTGACAGTGCAGTACTTCATTTAAAGGATAGTTTGTTTTGTGTAGAATCATCCAGTATATGAAGAGGGATGACTCAGTTTCCAGCACATCATATTTTTAGAACCAGAAGTCCTCAAGTGTTGGATGGGAGTTTTATTTTCACATGGGAATATTCTCTCTCCCTCCTTCTCTTGCCCCCCATCCCCACCCCCAGAAACAAAACTGTTTACCTGTGTTTTCAAAGGCAGACAAGCTGGGTGTGATGGTGTGATGGAGCATGCCTTCAATCACAGAACTCAGGAGGCTGAAGCAGTGAGATCGTGAGTTCAAGGCCACCATCTCAGGAAACCAACTCCCTATAAAATTAATATTATGTCTATGTATATATCAACAGAATGCCACCCATCTTCACTGAGAAGATGTTTAAACTTAGGAAAACATCACTCCTATAAAAAAATTAACAATGTAGATTATAGTTCTAATCTTTGTCTATGTTGTATTTCCATCTTCAAAAGTATACCCAGGGCCTGGCATGAGCATTATGAGAATGAATGAGTGAATGAATGAATGAACGAATGAATGAATAGCAGTCCCTGGGACAAAGGGACACAGTGATAATGAAGTCATTTGTATTTGTAATTATTTTGCATTAAAGTTCTTTTTTGCTTCTTTAAAAAAAAAAGGATTCAATTTAGAATATAATAAGGCATAATGTTGATCTATCTAAGTGGGGGTTGTAGATTACTTTCTAAGGTCCATGACCTCACTTGCCCTGGAATTTGCCCAAGTTTTGAGCACAAAGAATGATTTTTCTCCTGATGTATGGATGGGCACTAGGATCCATTTGAGTGGCATTGGTTATCCCCACCATGTGAGTACTATTTGTTGTAACTTTATGAACATCTCACTATGCTTCTCATTGCTGTATTTCAGATTTCTTACAGATGGATTAAACTACTAATTGCTTTCTTCCCTAGTCAACTTGCAAAATATTTTCTTGTATCATGGAGCTATAGTGCAAGAAGGAGTATTTCCATTTAGATCTAGCTCGAATCATGCAAATCCTGTGTCCTAAGTGTGTGGGGTCTTCAGTAAAAGGGACTTGATTTCAACCTTTGAAAGCCAAGAAAGACCTATACAATAGTTTATATTGTTTGGGCAGTCAATTACCTGACTTACCATTCAAAAGTAGATTTCTTACAAGTACTGGAATTTTTGTAAGTCTCTGGTGCTTGAATCAAGCATTGTTTTAAAATGCAGTACTGATGCATATATGAAGTCACAGAGTCTGGGACAACAAGCATATATCCCGCACAGGATGAAGTCAGATAGGGTCCCATCAGTGAGAAGAAGTGGATGTGATCTCCCACCCTTAATCAAGAAGCTAGTTCAAATGTCATCAGCCTGCAAAGGAAAAAATTAGTTTTCTACAATGGAGTATCACTGGTTATATTCAACACACCTATAAGGTAGGACTCAAGACCACCAGTAGATGCCCAGCACAAAATAAATGGAGTGCTATTTTTTTTGTCAAACTTTTTGTATCATATAGGCTTTTAAATTCTATTAGTCTTTCTCATCCATTTATATAATGGTTTTGGGGTGTGTGTGTCTCTGTGTGGTTGCCTGAAAATGTGTGTATGTGTATATGAATAGGTTTATAACTTTTATTTGTTATTTTAAATTTCACTCTGATTTTGTTTGTTTGCATGTTTTTTTTTAAAGACAAAGGAAAAAGGCAATGAGTTGGGTAGATGAGTAGGAGGATACGATCTTATTTCTAGAACACTAAAAATAGGTAAATATAGTCAAATGATTGTTATCATTTTGTCTTTAACTGCCTGAATTCTATAATTATTTTAAAATTCATATCTAGGGTAAACTTGAATTGTAATATAAAATATATATTTACTTTGTGAAAAACTAGAAGTCCAGGATTTTATTTTATATTTTATCATCAACACAAGAAAACTACATACAAAGATTTGCATATTCATATTTCCACCTTATGATAATCTCATATTTACTTTTTTCATGTATTTTTCATATAATATATTCTAGTCAGGATCTATTTTCATAATTTTATTAATCAAGTATTGATGAACAAGAAGGGTAGTTTTAATGCATGAAAAATGAGAATAAATAGGAAAGCAAACAGCAAAATTACATACTCTTATAAATAGTATGTGCATAAGGAAAAGATAGTAACTGGATTCTGACATTGCATAATCAAAGTAGAAAGGATAATTTTCTTAAACAAGACCTGCACAAAACCAAACTACTCACAAATGACAATCTATATGGAAGAAATTCTTCAAGACCACTTTCCTAGATGAAGAGAACTATAGACAGTAATCATTACTAAGAGAAGGAGGATTAATTTTCTCTATGGATAAGTTCCCTGGTCAAGTATATAATTCCACAAGATCAGTCTCTAAATACATGTACATAAGAGTAATACTAAAGAAACAGCAGGTTCTATATATACAAATATTCACACACACACCTGTAAAACTAAAAATTTATTAAAAAGAGTCCATGGAGTTGATAGGCTGTACACTGGATAACAGGATGAATAAGAAGGGGAAGACAGAGAGAGGGCTGAAATTATATTACTATAGTACTTATGTATTAAATTATCAAAAAATAGAAGCAACACAGAAAACACAACCAGAGACAATCCTGGAGGTAGAAAACCAAGGAAAGAAAAGAGGAACTACAGATATGAGTATCACCAATAGAAAACAAGAGATGGAACACCGAATCTCAGGCATGTAAGACTCAAATGAAGAAATCAGTACAATAAGAAAAGAAAATGAGAAGTCTAAAAAAAATTCTAACCCATAACATCCAAAAAATCAAAGACTCAATGAAACAATGGAACATAAGAATTATACACACAGATGAAAGAGAAGATTCCAGATTCCAAAGACCAGGGAATATTTTTAACAAAATCAAAGAAGAGTATTTCCCAAATCTAGAGAAAGAGATACCTGTAAAAGTCCAAGAGGCATGCAGAACACCAGATAGATTGGACTATAAAAGAAATTCCTCCTGTCATTTAATAATTGAAACTCAAATTATACAAAACAAGAAAAGAATATTAAAAGCTATAAGAGAAAAAGGCCAAGTAACATATAACAGCAGACCCTTCAAATCACACCTGACTCTTACTCAGAAACTTTAAAAGCCAGAAGGGCCTGGTCAGATGTCCTACAAGCCCTATGAGGCCACAGGTGACAGACCAGACTACTGCACCCAGCAAAACTTTCAATCACCATCGATGGAGAAAACAAAATATTCCATGACAAAACCAAATTTAAGCAATATCTATCTACAAACCCAGCTCAACAGATCTTAGAAGGAAAATTCCAACCGAGAAAAGGTAATTACAGCCAAGAAAACACAAGAAATAAATAAACCCAATGCAGCTAAACCAAAAGAAACACACAACCACAACCTACCTCAAAATAACAGGAAATAACAATCAATGGTCATTAATATCTCTCAACATCAATGGACTCAACTCCCCAACAAAAAAAGACACAGGTTTACATAATGGATCCATAAACAAGACCTATCATTTTTCTGCATACAAGAAATGCACCTTATTAGCAAAGACAGACTTTACCTCAGAATAAAGGGTTTGGAAAAGGAGTTCCAAGCAAATGGTTCAAGGAAACAAGCTGGAGTAGCCATCCTAATATCTAACAAAATAGACTTTCAAGCGGAATTAATCAAACAAGATAGGGGAAGACACTAATTACTCATCATTGGAAAAATCCATGTAGATGGCATCTCTATAGATACTGAATATCTATGCAACTCTATAAGGCAAAAGTGTCCCACAAACAGGTAATGAATCTATGCTCCTATTCCTTTTTATGTGTTGGTTATAACATAGTTATACTGTACTATCTGGTTAAAATACAATTATAAATGAATCCCATGTGTATCTTTCTGAGTCTGGTTTAACTCAGGATGAACTTTTCTAGCTCCATCCATTTGGCTGCAAATTGCAAGATTTTGTTGTTTCTGATAGCTGAGTAGTGTTCCATTGTGCAAATGTACCACAGTTTTTGTGTGTGTTTGTTTTTTGTTTTTTGTTTTTTTATCCATTCTTCAGTTGAGGGGCATCTGGGTTACTTCCAGTTTCTATCTATTACAAATGAATCTGCTATGAACATAGATGAGGAGGTGTCCTTTTGGATTGGTGTTGAGTAATCGTTTAGATGTATACCCAGAAGTGGTACGGCTGGGTCTTGATGTAGAGGAATTCCAAGTTTTCTAAGGTATTTCCAAATTGATTTCCATAGTGGTTGCACAAGTTTGCACTCCCACCAGCAATGGAGGAGGGTTCCCCTTTCTCCACAGCCTCAATAGCATGTGCTGTCCTTTGAGGTTATAATCTTAGCCATTCTGACAGTTGTGAGATGGAATCTCAGAGTCATCTTGAGTTACATTTCTCTGATGATTAAGGATGTTGAGCATTTCTTCAAGTATCTCTAGGCCATTAGAGATTCCTCCTTTGTGAATTCTCTGTTAAGCACTCTTAACCATATTTTGATTGGATTATTTGGTTTCTTGTTGTTTAATTTCTTGTGTTCTTTATAACATATAGATATTAGCCCTCTGTCATATGTGGAGTTGGTAAAGAACTTTTCCCAGTCTGTAGATTGTCATTTTGCTTGCATGATAGTTTCCTTTGCCTTACAGAAGCTTTCCAGTTTCACGAGGTCCCACATATTGATTGTTAGTCTTAGAGCCTGACCTATGGTTGTTCTGTTTAGGAAGTTGTCACCTGTGCCAAATAGTTCAAGGCTTTCCCCCACTTTCTCTTCTATTAGATTTAATGTGTCTGGCATTATATTCAAGTTTTTGATCCACTTGTACTTCAGTTTTGTGCAAGGTGATACGTATTTGTCAATTTGCATTCTTTTACATGTCCACATTCAGTTAGACAGCACCATTTGTTGAAGACGCTTTCCTTTTTCCACTGTATTGTTTTGGCTTCTTTGTAAAAAATTAAATGATCATAGGTGTGTGGGTTTATTTCTAGGTCTTCAATTCGATTCCATTGATCAACTGGTATGTTTCTATATCCATACCATGCTGTTTTTATTATTATTGCTCTGCAGTATAGCTTGAAATCTGGGATGGTGATGCCTCCAGATATTTTTTTATTGTACAGGATTGATTTAGCTATTCTGAGTTTTTTGTTATTCCATATGAGGTTGAGAATTATTTCTTCAAGGTTTGTAAAGAATTGTGTTGATATTTTGATAGAAATGGCACTGAATCTTTATATAGCTTTTCGTAGGATGGCCATTTTCATTATTTTGATCCTGCCTATCAATGAGCATGGGAGATCTTTCTATCTTTTGATGTCCTCTTTAATTTCTATCTTCAAGTACTTGAAGTTCTTGTCATATACATCTTTCACTTGCTTGATTAGAGTTATTACCAGATATTTTATATTGTTTGTGGCATGTATTTATTTATAACTGGATATAGTCAAGGATAACTATCCTACAACCAACACACTGATAGTAACAGGAACATGGACTTTGTTACCTGTTAGTGGGACACTTTGCCCCAATGGAGCTACCATGTATGCTCCCATTGCAAAAGGGAGCTCTTAGACTTCACATGACTGATGAAATTAAAGCGACTGATATGTGGGGGTACCCCACACCAGAGGAGTAGGATGGGTGGGAGAGGGGGTAGAGGTTGGAAGGATGGGAATGAGAGGGGTGCAGGGAAGGAACTGTGATGGAGATGTAACTTGAAGCAAGAAATAAACTTAAAAAAAACTTTCAATAAAAGAAAAAACATACAAGTGTAAATATAATTTTATAAAAATGAAAAAGTAAAAGCCTACCAAACAGAAGGTATTCATTTTCATTTACTTTGGAGATCAAGAAAAGGTAAAATTGGAGCTGGGTGCTGCCCACCCAAGCTCCAGCACCAGACCACCTCTCTCCCATCACCCACAAGGCCCACAAGGCCAGCAACACATGGAATATTCAGGTCAGATACCCTACACCGAAGTCGAAGTCCCCAGCTCCCCTTAATCCCTTGGAAATGCCCAGCTGTCCTGCACTGTTTGATGTTCCTATATTATCCTGGAAGTGGATAATATAGGAAAGAAAACAGGAACTAGTGGTATAAGCATCACCAACAACATATAAGAGGGGGAAGATTGAATCTCAAGTGTAGAAGACACAGTTGAACAAATTGATACATCTGTCAAAGAAAATATGAAATCTAAAAAAAAAAAAATCCTGACTCAAAATATCCAAGAAATTAGGACACTATGAAAAGATGAAACCTCAGAATAATAGTAATAAAAGAAAGAAAAGACTCCTAGTGTCAAGGACCAAAAAACATTTTCAAGAAAATCATAGAAGAAAATTAACCTAACCGAAATAAAGAGATACCTACAATTACACAAGAGGCTTAGAGAATAACAAATAGATTATACCAGAAAAGAAACTCCTCCTGACGTATAGTAATCAACACATTAAATGTAAAGAACAAATAAAGAATAATAAAAGCTGAAAGGGAAAAAGGTTAAGTAATCATAAAGGTAGACCTATCAGAGTCACACTTGATTTCTCATCAGAGACTCTAAAAGCTAGAAGAGCTTGGGCAGATGTCTTGCAGACTCTAAGAGATCACAGGTGTCTTGATTACTATACCCAGCAAAATTTTCAATAAACATAAATAGAGAGAACCAGATATTCCATGACAAAACCAAATTTAAACACTTTCTATGCACAAATCCATCCCTAAAGAAGACACTAGAAGGAAAAATCCAATCTAAGAAGGTTAACCAAACAAAAGAAAACACAAGAAACAAATAACCCCAGTGCAGTAAAAGTTAAAGAATGAAACTCAAAAACACACTATCAACACCTACAGCAAAATAACAAGAAGTAACAATCATCAGTCAAAAATATATCTCAACATCAATGGACTCAATATCCCCAATAACACACACACACACACACACACACACACACACACACACACACACGTGAACAGGATGGATCCATGAACAAGACCCTTCATTCTGCTGCATACGAGAAGCACAGTTCAGAAACACAGATAGACATTACTTCAGAGTAAATGGCTGGAAAAAATATTTACCAAGCAAACGGACCCAAGAAACAAACTGGAACATCTATATATCCTAATATATAATAAAATAGACTTTCAACCAAAATTAATCAAAATATATATGGAAGGACACTTCATACTTATCAAAGGAAAATCCACCAAAAAGACATTTCAATTATGAACATCTATGTCTCAAATACACTGGCAATCATACATGTAAAAGAAATATTACTAAACTTTAAATCACACATCAATCCCCACAAAAATAGTGGAAGACTTCAACAACCCACTCTCACCACTTCCAGACAGAAACTAAATATGATGATGATTAAACTACCAGATGTCATGAATCAAATGGACCTAACAGATATTTACAGAACTTTCTACCCTAACAAAAAAGAATATAGCTTCTTCTCAGAACCTCATGGGACCTTCTCCAAAATTAAATGTATAGTTACTCATAAAGCAAGTTTCAACTAATACAAGAAAATTTAAATGGTACCCTGTATTTTATCAGATCACCAATGATTAAAGTAACAACAACAGAAATATAAAGAGAAAACTCGACATAATCATGTAAACTTAATAACTCCCTACTCAATGACCACTGTATCAGGGGAAAAAATAAACAAAGAAAAAATTAAGACATTCAATAAAAATGAAGACAAACATACCTAAATTTATGAGACACAATGAAAGCAGTGCTAATAGTAAATTTTATAACACTATGTGCCTTCATGAAGAAATTGTAGAGAAATACTACTAACAAATTAATAGCAGACCTGAAAGCTCTACAATAAAAAGAAACAACCACACCGAACAAGAGTAGATGGCAGACAATAATCAAATTCAGATCTGAAATCAACTAACTAGAAACAAAGAGAAAAATACAAAGAATCAAGAAAACCAAGAGCTGGTTCTCTAAGAAAATCAACAAGATAGATAAACCCTTAGCTAAACTAACTGAGAGGCAACGAGATAATATACAGTTAAGCAAAATCAGAAATAAAAGGCAGACATTACAATAGAAATCAAGGAAATTCAAAGAATCATTAGGTCTTACTTTGAAATTCTATGGTCTACAAAATTGGAAAATCTGAATGAAATGGATGAATTTCTAGATAGATACCACTTATCTTTTTCTTTTGTCTTTTAAAAAAATATTTATTTATTACTTCAGGTTTCATCTCCATCACAGTGTCCTCTTTCCACCCTTCCCAGTCCTGTCTTCCCACCCTCTACCCCCTTCCTCTGCAGTGGAGTGTCACTACATAACAGTCCTTATCAAATTTAAATAAAGATCATGTAAACAAGTTAAATGATCCCACAATCCGTAAGGAAATAGAAACAGTCATTAAAAGACTCCCAACAACAACAACAAAAAAGCCCAGGACTAGATGGATTTAGCACAGAATTCTATCAGATTCTCCCAGAAGAGCAATCACCAATATTCCTCAAACTATTCTGCAAAATAGAAAAAGAAGGAACATTGCCAATCTCATTCAATGAGACCACAAACACAATGATAACTAAACCACACAAGGACCCAACAAAAAAGAGAATTTCAAACCAGTCTCCTTTATGAATATTGTTGCAAAAATACTCAATAAAATATGAGAAAATCAACACCCCTTCATGATAAAAGTATTGAAGAAGGCAGGGAAACAATGTCCATGCCTAAACAAACAAAGACAATATACAGCAAGCTGATAGTCAACATCAAATTAAATGGAGAGAAACTCAAAGAAATCTCATTAAAATCAGAAAGAAGCCAAGGTTGCCCACTCTTTCCAAATCTCAATATTGTACTTGTGGTTCTAACTAGAGTAATAAGACAACCAAAGGAGATGAAAAGAATACAAATTGGAAAAGAAGAAGTCAAAGTATCCCTACTTGCAGATGATATGATAGTATATATACATGACCCCCAAAATATTATGAAAGATTTGACAGCTGAAATTAGGAAAAGCATACCTTCAAAATAGCCATAAATAACATAAGATACCTTAGTGTAACTCTAGACAAACCAGGGACCAACCTGTATGACAAGAAATTTAAGACTGTGAAGAAAGAAATGCCAGAAGATATCAGAAGATGGAATGAATGTGCATCCTCTTGGATCATTAAGAGGAACATAATAATAATGGTTATCTTACCTAAAACAATATAAAGATTCAATGAAATTCTTATCAAAATATGAACAGAAATTTTTATAGACATTGAAAAAACAATTCTCAACTTCATATGGAAAAAAACCCCAGAATAGCTAAAACAACTCTGTAGTACAGTAAAAGAACTTCTGCTGGCATCACCATTCCTGATTTCAAGCTGTACTACAGAGCAATAGTTAAAAAACAAATAAATCAAAAAACAAAAACCTGCATGGTATTGGCATAGAAACTGAAAGGCTGAAAGGTTGATCAATGGAATCAAATTGAAGTCCCGGAAATAAATCCAATCTACTATAGACATTTGATTTTTGACAAAGAAGCCAAAACTATGCAACTGAAAAAGAAAAGCATCTTCAACATATGGTGCAATCTAACTGGATATCTACATTTAGAAGAATGCAAATAGACCCATATTTATCATCCTGCACAAAAATCAAGTCCAAGTGGATCAAAGAAATCAACAACAACAACAAAAAATAACCAGACACACTAAATCTAACAGAAGAAAGAAAATGGGAAAAAGCCTCGAACTCATTGTTACAGGAGACAACTTTCTGAGCTCAAGCACTAAGTTCAACAATTAATAAATTGGACCTTATAAAACAGAAAAGGTTTTGTAAGGCAAAAGACACTGTCAATAAAACAAAGCAGCAGTGTACAGATTGTGAAAAGTTCTTCAGCAACCCTACATCTGGCAGAAGGCTAATATCCACAATATAAATAAACTCAAGAAATTAAACACCAACAAACACATAACCCAATTTTAAAAATGGAGTAAAGAAATAAAATTAGAATTCACCACAGAGGAATCTCTTATTGCTGAGAGGCACTTGAAGAATTGCTCAATTATCCTTAGTCATTGGGTAAATGCAAATCAAAATGACTCTGAGATTCCATCTTACATCTGTCAGAATGGCTAAGATCAAAAACTCAGGTGGCATCAAAAGCTGGTAAGCATGTGGAGAAAGAGGAGCACTCCTTCATTGCTGGTGGGAGTACAAACTTATACAACCACTTTGGAAATCAATCTGGTGATATCTCAGAAAATTGGAAATAGTACTAACTCAAGACCCAGCTATACTATTCCTGTCCATTTACCCAAAAGATTCACTACCAAACCAAAAGAACATCCGCTCAATTATGTTTATAGCAGCCTTATTCATAATAGCCAGAAACTGAAATTAACCCAGATCACCCTCAACAGAATAATGCATAAATATATTGTAGTACATTTACACAATAGAATACTGCTCAGCTATTAAAAACAAAGAAATTAAGCAATTTGCAGGCAAATGAATGGAACTAGAAACGATGATCCTGTGTGAAATAACTCAGACCCAGAAAGACACACATGGCATGTATCACTTATAAGCACATATTAGCCATATATAGTATTGGATAACCATACTACAACCCACAAACCCAAAGAAGCTAATTAAATATTAGTGTCAATGGCAGATGCCTGAATCATACTCAGAAGGGGAAATAGAATAGGCAGCCAAAGCAGATGAAGTGAAGAACTGGGTGAAAAATGGAGGAAATAAAGGAGGAAGGGGATCAGTTGTGGGGAGAGAAGGGGTGAGTGGTGAGAGGGAAATGGGATGGGGGAGGGAGATATCTCTGAGACAAGCTGGGGACTGGTGATAGGGTAGGTCCCTGGGAGGATATGAGTATGACTCTAGCTGAGACTCCAGCAGTGGGAAATATGTAGATTGAAGAGGACTGAGGGTCTCCCTCTACCTGGACATTACTTCTAGAAGAGAGGGGGTATCACCAACCCACCCATACAACCTTCAACCCAAAACTTACACTCTATACAAGAAGTACAAGGATAAAGATAGACCAGAGATTTTGTGAATGTCCAACCATTGAATGGCCCAACCTGAGATCTACCCCAAGCGAGAGAAACAACTTCTGTTCACTATTAATGATACTGTGCTAGGTTTACAGACAGGAGCATAGCATAACTGTTCTCTGAGAACTGTGAGTTGTTTTGTGGTAGAGTGAAAGAAAGGATAGCTGGACCCAGAGGGGAAAAGAACTCCAGAAGAAGACCAACAAAGTCAACTAACCTAGACCCATGGGGGCTCAGAAACTGAAGCATCAATCAAAGAGCAAGTAATGAACTTGACCTAGGCACCCTACACAAATGTAACCAACTGACATCTTAGTTGTCACATAATTCCCCTAGCAAGGAGAGTGGGGTCTATCTCTGACATGGACTCCGATGCCTGGCTTTACATCACTTTACCCCAACAGGGCTGTGGTGCCTGGCCTCACTGGAAGAAGAGGCACTCAGTTCTGATGTGACTTGTTGTGCTGGGGTGGGGTGGTAAAGGTCCCTGTGGGGACTCCCGTTTTCTGAGAAGGGAAGGGGGATGGGAGAAAGGAGGGAGGGAAGGGCCTATGATAGGGATGTAAAATGATAAATAAACTTATTAATATAAAGAAAAGTTAAAATAATATTTTTATATACCATTTGATTCAAAAAATTAACATTTGATTATAACAAATGTTTTCAGGCAACTGTACCCATGGGCTCTCTTATGCGCATTTCAGGGCTGTGTAAAATGATACAACCACTAAAAGCCAACTGGACATAATCTAATAAAATTAAACACAGATGTGCAGCCACATCAACAATTATATGTGTATGCTAGTATGAATATACTTATATTTCTATGTACATAAATATATATATATGCATATATATGCACATATAGCTTTGAAGCAAGTAACAGTAATTCATCAGACAATATGTGGAATAATATTGCTTTGCAGTTTTAATAATTTAACCCATGTACAAATTAAAAATAATTACTGATTTTCAGTTTCTGATCAATATATTTTGATTTATTCTTTGATGAAATTTATAAAAATTATATATAATAGTCACTTTAAATATCTGTTTCATTATATAGTGTGATTAATGTACTAAGTCAATTGACAACTCAGTATTGTATTATTTTAATTTTGAACAATATCCATTCTTGAATGAAATCTTCAGCTTATAATATTTAACTTGCATTGCTTTTCTAGAAGCAGAATAGGTGATCATTTGAATAATTATTTGGAAATCATTGATTGATCTGTTAATTGTAAAAATACTGGGTTCTTAAGCAAGTTTATTTTATAAGAACATGAGAACTCTGTTATTCCCTTGGGTAGTAAAACAAGCACCTCTTTCAGAAGCATCAATTGTGATTAGAACTTTGTGGTGAAGATACACCCTCCCTACTTAGCTGCCTGGCTTCAGGCCATGGTAGCCTGCTTTACAGCTGCTAGCTGTATAACTCCAATGTACTTCACAGAGTGTACCTTACAGTATAGTTATTGATCAGAGGTAGTTTTCTCAAATACAGAACAGGCTTACACTACCTTTACATCCCTTTAGTGAAACTATTCAGGAAGAAAATGTACATTTCACTTTAGCGTTCCAGAAGAAAAGAAAAATATTTCTCATGTGGTAGCACTAGATTCAGTAGGGTATGTTCACCACACATTGGTGTGGAGAGCCACAACCCTAAGATGGCGCCTGGCTTAATGCCAGAAAGCTCAAGCTTAGCTGTAAACAAGCCTTATTTGGTAGCGGCTGCCTAGCCAAGTGTGCTTCCTCCTTTTGTGAGCCTATCTTGGATCACCAGGTGGCATGATCTTATTGGGTTTGAGTAGGCATATAAGGGCTTGGGAGAGGAGAAGCAGAGACACAAGCAGAGAAGCAGATGTACAAGGTTCCTGAATAAACTGCTTGAAGAAGAATCGTGGTTGTGTCTTTCCTGCTGGTCAGTGGGACGCGACAAGTGGTGGCCCGTATGGGGAACCAGAAAAGACTCAGAATTCCTGCAGTCAGGGGCACTGCACTGGTAAGTTCCCGGGATAAATTGGGACAATAAAGTTTCACGGAAATTGCGAACTAAAGGTAAAGTTTCATGGAAATTGCGAACTAAAGGTAAAGTTTCATGGAAATTGTGAACTAAAGGTAAAGTTTCGCGGAAATTGCGAACTAAAGGTAAAGTTTCACGGGAAATTGTGAACTAAAGGTAAAGTTTTGTGGAAATTGCGAACTAAAGGTAAAGTTTTGCGGAAATTGCGAACTAAAGGTAAAGTTTCACGGGAAATTGCGAACTAAAGGTAAAGTTTCACGGGAAATTGCGAACTAAAGGTAAAGTTTCACGGGAAACTGTGAACCGAAAGTAAATTTTTAATTATGGGATCGTCTCAGTCACATTCAATTTTTCTGGCTCTTCAGGAGCTACTTTTAGCTAGGAAATTGAAACTTGAGAAGTCAACCCTAGAAAGATTTTTGAATGAATGCGACTCCGTGGCTCAGTGGTTTGCGGTGTCCGGGAATCTTACGGTATCCTGCTGGGACAAATTAGGCAGGGACTTGGATTTTGCTTGGGAGCAAGGTACTCTAAAGCATGGAGTGAGACTGTTTTGGAAGATGGTGAGGAGTTGTTTAGAAGATCAGAGATGCTGTAAAGCAGTCAAGGAGGGAGAATCAGCCTTGGAACTGCTGCAAGGGGAAAGATCTGAGCAGGCAGACAGTGAAAAGGGGAGCAAAAAGAAGGTCCCTCTCTATCCTGATCTTAGAGATTTTAGAGATTTTGAGGACTCAGAGGGCATGGATTCTGAAGGGGAGCTACACGCTCTAGTAGAACAGTTGGAGAGGACTGCTATTAGAAAAAGGGAAAAGAAAAGGGTAAAAGAGAAAGACACGTTGGTGGCAGTCAGTGTAAGTGAAGCCGTTGCCGCGGCGCCTTCAACTCCCCCTCCATACCCAGAAGTTAGAATTGGTAGTGAATGGAAAAAGACCATTAGTCTTGCTGCTGTGGGGGCTACCACAGCTGCCATTGCTATGCATTCTCTGGTGCAGATTGCAGCTGCCTTGAATAATTTGTCAGCCAATGTAGCCACAGCCTTGGTTGATTGTGGCAGGTGGCCCAGATTGGCCATGAGTGGAAAA
The DNA here is from genome assembly GCA_907164525.1 of Lophiomys imhausi. NCBI lineage: Eukaryota > Metazoa > Chordata > Mammalia > Rodentia > Muridae > Lophiomys > Lophiomys imhausi. Next base: position 3,470,612 of record CAJQZJ010033173.1, on the reverse strand, counting down.
TGACTGGATTTTGTGTGACCTCTGTGCCATATTAAAATTATGCTGTAGCTGCAAATTTGTCTAAGCAACTCTCTCAGTACCTTACAGGAAATTCGTCTGACGAGTTTGATAAGCTGATGCAGAATCTGAGAATTGCCATCGTGCATGTGAATTCCACCCAGGTTGATGTCTCTGTTGCTGAGGACTGTCAACATGGTTCCTCCGAGCCATGAATCATCTGAATGGGTGCCCTAGGAGGCATGCTCTTCCTAGTCAGTTTCATTGCCCTATGGTGTATCTGTAAGATGAGGATTTCACAGAGGAGAAGTAATGCCATGCTGGTGCAAGCCTTTGCTCCCTTGGAGGCTGGACAGCCGCAAGCTTGGTTGACTCTCCTAAAGGACTAAGCTATCATCATGCTCAGGATGCGAGGCTAAGCACTGCACTTGGGGTCAGCTTCTAGCGACTTCAAGAAGGGCATGTTTGATTGCATATGGGTTGGTATCCTAGTTTCCCATCTCTGAGAAAAAGATGCCGGACGGGTATGGCACCAGCCTGGTTGGCTACTGGGCGTGGGGTCATTACAATGTCCTTTACATGCATATCAGAGATCAGACCTCTACCCTTGCCTGTTGCGTTTTAAAACAAAAAGGGGGAACTGTGGAAAGCCACAACCCTAAGATGGCGCCTGGCTTAATGCCAGAAAGCTCAAGCTTAGCTGTAAACAAGCCTTATTTGGTAGCGGCTGCCTAGCCAGGTGTGCTTCCTCCTTTTGTGAGCCTATCTTGGATCACCAGGTGGCATGATCGGATTGGGTTTGAGTAGGCATATAAGGGCTTGGGGGAGGAGAAGCAGAGACACAAGCAGAGAAGCAGATGTACAAGGTTCCTGAATAAACTGCTTGAAGAAGAATCATGGTTGTGTCTTTCCTGCTGGTCAGGGGGACGCGACACATTGGTATTTGATTAATTATTGGATTTAATTTAAATTTAATTTCTTCCCTTCATCATCAAATGTAGAAGATCCATAATCACATTTTTCAAATTTAGATATTAATTTCAAATGTCCCATGTATTCTATTTATGTTTTACAGTAGAATCCTGTCTTGTGTAGATTGGATATGTTAATGTGGTGTTTTGAATGAGAATGCTTCCTGTGGTCTTAGTCATTTAAATGGTTCTACCTCAGCTAGTGGCCCTGTTAGGGGAGGATTAGAAGGCAAGACATTTTTGGAAAAAGTCTATCACTGGAGGTGGAATTTAACAGTTTACTCTCTCTACTTGGTGAGTATCTAGTTTCACACTACAATAAAGAAAATCAAATTAAACCAACAAAAAAGCAACAAAAGGTAAACAATTTAGAGCTACGTGGAAGAGTCTCATATTTTGTTATTTTACCCTGTGGCATATCTTTCTGCTGCAGATGTTCTTCTCTCTCAGTGTAGAGAGTAGACCTCGATAAGAGTAATGTGCATTAGTCATCCAATAGCCTGAACTACAAATTCTGTTCATCAAATAAACTAGTCCATGAGTCTGTTCATCCACTAGCCTCGCTGAAGTTCTTAGAACCTTGGAAGAATATAGATTGGTTCTTTACCAGTGTGTAACATTTATCTTTAGTCTGGACCTGGAATCAGTGCTTGTTTTCCTTTGAAATTTCAGGAGATAAAATTCCACTATTTTCATATTATAGCCTCAAACTCTGCTTCAGCTTTCTAGTGTTTCTCTAGCCTGAAGTTCCAATCTCTTCCACATTATTCCAGCAAACCAGTTCCAAGACCTAAAATTCACATGATCAAGTTTTCACCTATAACTGAATCATTCCTTTATACCATTTTTCATTATTAGTTAATGTTTTTTATTGCTGTGATAAAATGTCTATAAAAGCAAATTAAGGATGTCAGTGTTTATTGTGGCTAAGAGTTTTAAGGATTCAGGCTATCATGATAATGAGGATAGTGCTAGGACCTTAAGCAATTGGCCACCATCCATGCAAAATCAGAAAAAAAAAAAAGGTAAATAGTTTGATTAGCTGTCTTTCTGATTTTCACTCAGTCTAGGACCCAGTGCATGGGATGGGTCCAAAATTAAATATGGGAATTCCTGACTCAATTATATTTTAAGAAACACACCCAGAGGTTAGTCTCTGAGCTTGTTTTTAAATCTCATGAAGCTGACAATCAAGATTAACTATTGCAAAGCAGGTGTATGAAGCTAGCCCAGAGTCTCTGGCTGTTTTCTAAATACATGAGAATAAAATCTTCCAACAAGACTGAAGATAAAAATATCCTTTCAGGAGCCTTATTGCTACAGTCAGAAAAATCCATTAGGTAGAATATGGACTTATAAAATTCTTAACTTATTCTTTTTTTTTAAATTTATTTATTTATTTATTTTTATTTCTTCAAGTTACAACTCAATCACAATCCCCTCCATACTCCCTCTTCTGGTCCCACCCTCCCACCCTCTTGCCCCTTCACCACCATCCACTTCCTTTTTTTTAAGTTTAAGGTATATCTTTTCTCCTCAACAGCTCCCCCTTTCAGTCCAACAAATGGCTATTTCTCTTATAACAACAAATGCAACACAAAACAACAGAAATAATTAGGCCACAATTATGAGAATTATAAAGCTTAGCATATATTCCCAATGTCCAGTCCATATGTATTTGGTAACTAATTTTAACATTCTATTATCCAACCATCTCCATGAGTTTAATGTTCTATATGCAACTTAGCTTCCACCCTAACTTGTATCACAATTTTAAAAACATCATCTTAGATCCAGAACACCCTCTTAATTACTAAACAACTCAAAATTTAACTATAAGACTCTAGCTATCCAGACTTCACCCACATCAGAGATCTGAGAGGGATAAAGATATCTGATTATACAAGAAGAGCATGGCCAGTACCTTCCAAAACTAAGAAATGACATACCAGTGGCTGGCTGCCTGGACAGTTACCATTTTCTCTCCATACATTACAGTATCAATCTTTAGCCATTTGGCCCTGTTTCTCTGACAGACATTGATTGTAAAGCAGAAATTATGAAGGACTTGCCTACCCTATCTTGGCAGAGTTAGGCTGTTGACTTATCTGCTTCCAAGTTTTGTCCTCTTTGGACAGCATTCTTTTTACAGTTGAAGCAAGGGGTTTTTCTTACCAAGTTATAGGCTTGACACTAACTCAAACATCTCCAATTAGAGATTCTTTGATGCTCATCTTCTACTTGGAGTAGATATGGGGTACTGTCAGGAGCTGACATGTTTCAATATCAAAAAAATATTAAGAAAACATCTTTGAATGTCATATTCTCCAGATCTCTTGAAGTTTTTGAAGACCACCTATCTATCTCCTATATTTGGATAAGCAAATGTTGCTTGTTTCTTAGCAACTTGATTTCGGATTAACTTAGTAAATAACCCTGATAGACTGCCCTAGTTCCTAACAGAACGACATGCTTGAATGACTATTAGTTTACATATCTTAATTATCCTAAACAGTTTATGACAGTTGCTAACAAAAGGCCAAAACTTCACATTTCATTTTTAACCATTACCTAGGTACAGTACAATACCTCAAAAAGAGTTAACCTTAATTTTGTATCAATACCAATGTGACCAAATATAATCTTAATTTTGTATCAATATGCAAAGCTCAATACCGATTTAGCCAAATATAATCTTAATTTTGTATCAATATACAAAGGTATAAGAGCACATACAATAATCTGTCCTTTTTCATTTATCATTCCTATATTATATCTCTACCCCTTTTTTCTCAAGTCTGTTCACTCCAATATAGGAGAGAAAGAAGGATACAGAAAAGAAAAGAGAGAAATCCCTGGGTCTAACCTCCAAAATCTATTTAACAAGACCATTTACCAACTTGTAATCTCTCCCCCTAAATAACAAGAAATATCTATAACCCATCGAATGACCAAAGGGGGGGGTTACCCACCCCACCTTCTGGAGATGGGGCGTCGTTCTCTTAAAATGACTTCCTGCTGATTTGGGATGTAGTAAACCTGTTTGGGGCCCAAATAAGAATGGAAAAATGGTTAAGAATGTTAATAGAATCATTTGATGTTCAGTCCATTTGTGCTCATCTCTTTAAATGTCCTAAGAAGTTTGTAGATAGAAGTTGAACTTCAAGGCTTTCCTGCAGTTTTGGCTAGGACAGTCTGTGCAGCTGAGCAATCTTAGCAATTTTGAGTTCTTGTGGTTGTAGACATTTTGAGGACACAGCTATTTAGGATGTCTGCAAGGCTGGATCATCTGGGCTACTTATCTTCTTTGGTGTCTGATCTGTTTTCTTCTGAGGTTTCAGTTGTCCAGTTGTTCCTAGATTCCTTAGATGTATGCTTTAAATCTCCTCGAAAGATAAGAACAGAGCCCTACCCTAATCCTAACTCAGGTACACTACTTTTTTGGGGGGGTGGTAGATAATATTTTTCCTGGAGAAAATTTGTTTTTTTGACAATATAAAAAGTATTATCTTTCAATTGAGATTTAAAAAGAAATTATTTTGATTATTTTGGAATTAAACAAACCTTTAAGTGTATATATTTTGAGATCTCAAAGCACAATTTGCTTTGAATTTCAGCATGCCTTCTGTGAGTAGCTTTTAAACTTAAATCCTTCCAAATCATATATTCCTGTCTCCTCATTCTAATAACTGGGATCCAAAGAATGTGCTTCCCAACTGATGGGATTAAAGATGTGTACCACAACCTCTGGATTGAAGCTTTTTCTCTACTACAGCTTGCTTTGTGGCAGGCTGGCCTTGAACTCTGAGATCCATGGGTTTCTGTCTCTAGTTCGTTGGGATTAAGGGTGTATCCCTCTCAAATGATGGGATTATGAGTGTGCATCATCACCAACCTGTTCCTTGTACCTCTAGAATTTATAAGACAACTAACTCTATAGTGATCCAACTGTCTGCTGGAGTTAAAGGCATGGGCTAACAAACACCACACTTCTCATTTATGTTACCTTAGCTCCAAATTATTTCAACCCTTAGAGGTTTAGAAAACCATGTTGAACTGTAGTAACAATTAATTTATTTACAGCATTTTAAACCTATCGCCTTCTTTTTAATGCCAAACCATGAAAATATCTTTTTATATATATATGTACTTTATTTTTTTTCTTCAAGTTACATCTCAGTCACAAACACTTCCCCATTCCCCCTTACTGTCCCACCCTTCCACCCTCTTCCCCCCCCCAACAGCTTCCCTTTTCAATCCAACAAATGGTTCTTTCTC
>CAJQZJ010033173.1:3392108-3464966 GCA_907164525.1 Lophiomys imhausi | reverse complement strand
TCTAGAATGCCCTCTTGATTCCTAAACAACTCAAAATTTAGCTATGAAACTCAAGTATCTACAAAACAAACAAGCAAACAAAAAACCTTTTTAGCTGCTATAAAGCTTTGTGGCAACCAGCAGTCTAAGATTCCAATCCGAAATTAAGGCCATTTTTCCCTTTCATGCAATTACGGCAAGTATACCTTTGGCAAATTATAGTTTGAAAATTTTATATTTTATTTGTATCATATTTTTAAGCATATTAACTCTTTTCCTAAAAAGGTATCATTTTGTACTCTCAAGTTACTTATAGAACATACTTTCTTCCCTCCTCTCCTCCTGGCCCTTCTCTCCTTCCTTCTGTTTCTCCCTGCCTTCCTCCCTCCCTCCCTCCCTCCATCATTATTCCTCTACTTGGCAGTCTGCTTCTCCTCTGATGAGGTGGGCCCTCACATATCATATTCCCTCAGTTCTTCAGTCATGTGAGGGCCAAGAGGTTCCACTTGTACTGGGGCTTGATATGGCCCACCATCTATGGTAAGGTATTCCATTAACCTGCAACAGATTCCATGACTCATTTCTGTGTGAATTTTTTTCTAGGATAGATATGCTAGGTTCCTATCTATTTGATTCTGTGGGTTTTAGGATGGTTGTCCTGTGATGTATGGTTAGTATCCATTTATAAGAGAGTACATACCATGTTTATCTTTCTGGGACTGAGTCAGCTCACTTAGGATGAGCTTTTCTAGATCCATCCATTTTTTTTTTAATTGGATGATTTCCTCATTTCTGGTAGCTGTGTAGTATTCCATTGTATAAATGTACAACAGGTTTTTTTTGTTGTGGTTTTTGTTTTTAATCCATTCTTCAGTTGAAGAACATATGGTTTGTTTCCAGTTTCTAGCTGTTACAAATAAAGCTGTTATGAACATTGTTGAGGCAATGTCCTTGTGGTTTTGTTTAGAATCTTTTGGATATAAGCCAAAGAGGGGTATGGCTGGGTCTCGAGGTAGAAATATTCCAAATTGTCTAAGGTATCTTAAGATTGATTTCCAAAATGGTTGTACAAGTTTGCATTCCCACCAACAATGGGGGAGTGTTCCTCTTTCTCCACATCCTTGTCAGCATGAGCTATCATTTGAGTTTTTGATCTTAGCCATTCTGACAGGTGTGAGATGGAATCTCAGAGTTGTTTTAAGTTGCATTTCCCTGGTGACCAAAGATGTTGAATATTTCTTCAAGTGCCTCTCACCCTTTAGAGATTTCTCTTCTGTGAATTCTCGGTTTAGTTGTGTACCCAATTTTTGATGGGGTTATTTGATTTTTTGGTGTTTAATTTCTTCAGTTCTTTATATGTTTTGGATATTAGCCCTCTGTCAGGTGTTGGGTTAGTGAAGATCCTTTCCCAGTATGTAGGCTACCATTTTGTTCTAAGGACAGTGTCCTTTGTCTTACATAGGATTTTCAATTTCATAAGGTCCCATTTATTGATTGTTTGTTTAGCACCTGAGCTACTGGTTCAGGAAGTTGCTACCGATGCCAATGAGTTCCAGGCTTTTCCAACCTTCTCTTCTATTGACGTTAGTGTGTCCTGATTTATGTTTTAGGTCTTTGATCCACTTAGAATTAAGTTTTGTACAAGGTGGTAAGTATGGATCAGTTTGCATTCTTTTACATGTTGACATCAGTTAGACCACACCATTTGTTGAAGATGCTTTCCTTTTTCAATTGTATGGTTTTGGCTTCTTTGTAGAAAATTAAGAGACCATAGGTGTGTGGCTTTATTTCTGGGTCTTCGATTCAATTCCTTTGGTCATCTGGTCTGTTTCTACACTACTACCATGTTGTTTTTATTACTATTGCCCTGAGGTACAGCTTTATATCCGGGATGGTGATACCTCCAGATGTTATCTTATTGTACATGATTCATTTAAATATTCTGGGTTTTTTGTTATTCCATATGAAGTTGACAATTATTTTTTGAGGTTTGTAAAGAATTGAGTTGGCATTTGGATAGGAATTGCATTGGATCTGTATATTGCTTTTGGTAAGATGGCCATTTTTATTATGTTGATCTTACCTATCCATGAGCAAGGGAGATCTTTCTATCTTCTGATATCTTCTTCAATTTATTTCTTCAGGGACTTGAAGTTGTTTTCATACAGGTCTTTCACTTGCTTGGTTAGAGTTACCCCAAGGTATTTTATATTATTTGTAGCTATTGTGAAGGGTGTTGATTCCCTTATTTCTTTCTCAGCCCATTTATCTTTTGTGTAAAAAGGGGTACTGATTTTTTAAATTGATTTTGTATCCAACCACATTGTTGAAAGAGTTTATCAGCTGCAAGAGTTTTCTGATAGAATTTTTGGGGTTACTTATGTATACTATTATATCATCTGCAAATAGGGATACTTTGACTTTTCCTTTCAAATTTGTATCCCCTTGATCTCCTTTAGTTGTCTTATTGCTCTAGATAAAACTTCAAGTACTATGTTGAAGAGATATGGAGACAATGGACAGCCTTGCCTTGTACCTGATTTTAGAGGAAATGCTTTAAGTTTCTCACTATTTAGTTTGATGTTGGTTATTGGCTTGTTGTTAACTGCTTTATTATGTTTAATTATGGTCCTTGCATGCCTGATCTCTCCAAGACTTTTAGCATGAAGGGGTGCTATATTTTGTCAAAAACTTTTTAGCATCCAATGAGATAATCACTTGGTTCTTTTCTTTCAGTTTGTTTATGTACTGGATTACATTGATGGATTTTCTAATGCTGAACCACCCCTGCATCCCTGGGATCAAGCGTACTTGATCATGGTGTATAATATTTTTGATGTAATCTTGGTTCCAGTTTGCAAGTATTTTATTATGTAGTTTTGCATTCATGTTCATAAGGGAAATTGGTCTGAAATTTTCTTTCTCCATTGGGTTTTGTGAAGTTTCGGTATCAAGGTGACTATGGCCTCATAGAATGTGTTTGGCAGTATTCCTTCTGTTTCTATGTTGTGGAAGAGTTTGAAGAATATTGGTGTTAGCTCTTCTTTGAATGTCTGGTAGAATTCTGTGTTGATACCTTCTGGCCCTGGGCTCTTTTTGGTTGGAAGACTTCAAATGACTTCTACTTCCTTAAGGGTTATAGGACTGTTTAATTAGTTTACCTGTTCTTGATTTAATCTTTGTAGGTGGAATCTATCAAGAAAATTGTCCATTTAATTTAGATTTTCCAATTTTGTGTAATACCATTTTTGAAGTAGGACCTAATGATTTTTTGGATTTCCCCAATGTCTGTTTTTACACATTTCATTTTCTGATTTTGTTGACTTGGGTATTTTCCCTCTGCCTTTTAGTTAGTTTAGCTTAGAGTTTGTCTATTTTGTTGATTTTCTCAAAGAACCAACTCTTGGTTTTGTCAATTCTTTGTATTGCTCTTTTTATTTATAAATTGTTGATTTCAGCCCTCAGTTTTATAATTTCCTCTCAACTACTCCTCTTCAGAGTGTTTGCTTCTTTTTATTTAGCTCTTTCAGATGTAATTTTAGGTCCCTAGCATGGGAACTCTCCAGTTTCTTTTTGAAGACACTTAGTGCTATAAAATTTCCTCTTAGCAATGTTTTCAATGTGTCACATAAGTTTGGGAATGTTGTGTCTCCATTTTCATTGAGTTCTAAGAACACTTTAGTTTCTTCCCTTACCCGAGGTCTTTGAGTAGACAGTTGTTCAGTTTCTATGTTTTTGCAGGCTTTCTGTTGTTCTTCTTGTTGTTGAAATCTAGCTTTATTCCACTATGGTCTGATAAGTTACAAGGGGTAATTTCAATTTTCCTGTATCAGTTGAGACTTGCTTTGTGACCGATCATAGGATCTATTTTGGAGAAGGTTCCATGAGGTGCCGAGAAAAAAGTATATTCTTTTGTTTTGGGATGAACTGTTCTGTAAATATCAATTAGGTCCTTTTGATTCATGACATCTGTGAAGTTCACTATTTCTCTGTTTGGTTTCTGTATCATTGATCTGTCCAGTGGTGAAAGTGGTATGTTGAAGTCTCCCACTATTAATGTGAGGTTCAATGTGGGATTTAAGCTTCAGCAGTGTTTCTTTAACAAATGTAGGTGGTCTTACATTTGGGGCATAGTTGTTCAGTATTGAGATTTCATCTTGGTGGATTTTTGCTTTGATGAGTATGTAGTGTCCTTCCCATCTCTTTTGATTAATGTTGGTTGAAAGTCTAATTTATTGGATATTAGAATGGCCGGTCCAGCTTGCTTCTTGGGTCCATTTGCTTGGTATATCTTTTTCTATCCCTTTATTGGAGATAATGCCTATAATTTTTGCTGAGGTGTCTTTCTTGTAAGCAGCAGAATGTGGGATTCTGTTTTATTCTGCGAGCTTGTGTCTTTTTATTGGGGAATTGAGTCCATTGATGTAGAGAGATATTAATGACCAGTGATTGTTACTTTCTGTCATTTTGATGTTTGTAGAAATAGTATGTGAGTGAGCTTCTCTTCTTTTGGTTTTGCTGCAGGTGTGATATTTGTTTCCTGTGCTTTCTTATGCATAGATAACTGTTTGGGGTTGGAGTTTTCCTTCTGACATTTTCTGTAGAGCTAGATTTGTGCATAGATATTGTTTGAATTTAACTTTATCATAGAATATCTTGTTTTCTCCATCTACATTGATTGACAGTTTTTCTGGGAATAGTAGTCTGGCCTGGCAATTGTATTTTTTTTTTTTTTAGAGTCTGCAAGACGTCTGTCCAGGCCCTTCTGGCTTTTAGCATCTCTGAGGAAAAGTCAGGTGTGTTTCTGATAGGTTTTCCATTATATGTTACTTGACCCTTTTCCCTAGCAGCTTTTAATATTCTTTCTTTGTTCTGGACTGTTAGTGTTTTGGTTATTATTGGCTGGAGGATTTTCTTTTCTGGTCGAATCTATTTGGAGTTCTATAAGCTTTTTGTACTGTTATGGGCATCTCTTTTTTTAGATTTTGGAAATTTTCTTGAATGATTTTGTTGAAGATATGTTCTGGTTCATGGAGCTGGGAATCTTCTCTTTCTTCTATTCCTTATTCTTAAACACCAAAAACTGATGTTCTATATGTCATTGTTTCCATAGGAAAATATAGGTTAAAGGAAAAATGAAACAAAAAGAAATGTATTTTCCATTTTTGTTTACCATTTCATCTTCCACAAGTGTACAAATAATATAAATAAAAATTAGAAGCTTGATATTTTTGGGGGGGCTCATAACAGTGAAAGCAGGGGATTTCTCTGGCTCTTTTGCCTTCATTAGGGACCTTTTCTTCCTGTAAAGTGTCAATATGACTGAAGGTACCTAGGTTTACTGCAACTTGATATGCCATGGTTGGTTGACATACAAGGGAGACCTGCCTTTCCTGAAGAGAAATGGATGAGGAGTGGATTGAGGGTAGTGAGCAGAAGAGAGGTGGAGAAAGGAATACAAAGGAGAAAAAAGGTGAAACTGTGGTCTGGGTATAAAAAAAAGAAAGAAAGCAAGAAAAATATAAATGTATTTATAAAAAAAATAAACTATAAGAAAATAAAAGGAGGAAAAACTTCAAACATTTTGTAAAATATTAGAAGAAAAACTCACAAAACCTTCTTTGCTTTTCACATTTCAAAATATTTCTTAATTTTAGAGATTCATATAATTATACTTCTCCTTTTTCTTTCCTCCCTCTACCCACATAACTTCTCCCTGCTCTCTTTTAGATTTATAGCTTCTTCTTTCACTGTTTGTTATTGTATGCATATATGTTTGTATATGTATACATCTTTTATCTTAACTAGCACCTACTCAATCTATATATTACTACTTTTATGTATGTTTTCAGGACCTACACTTGGCATTAGACAACCAATAGGTAGGATTTCCTTTTGAATGACCACCTCTCTTGCTTCCAGTATTCCTCAGTTACCCATAGTATTTTAAGTTTCCAACAGAGATACTGTTACAAAAGGAAATGTCTAGAAATATATATACATATTTAGGTAAATCGAAATATATATTCATTAATTTTCTCTTTGAGTTTTAGATTGTTATACTCAAGATATTTGTATTAATATTTCAGAAACTGTGTGGAGTCGGGTATATTTGGAACAGAGTGAGGACTTATTTCTAAGCTGTGAATGCCTCTAACCTAATCATTTCAGAAAACACAATTATTCTTATTAACCTCTTCACATAAGGTCTTATGAAGTAGTGACAACAGGAGGATAGCAAGGTATTAATAAATTGTAAATTTTGTGAAAATAAGAGAATTGTGAAACCACATGCATTGTCAACCAAGCTGAGTGATGGCACTGCCCTCTCTTTTATGTGCCCAGAGGCCATTTCTACTGCTCTGGAAAGGTGAGCAGGGTGTATATTTCTTACCTGTGTCTTAAACGGGTGTACAATTACTGAGTGAGTTCCTTTTTGCTTCAAGAAATATTTGTGAAATGAATACATGATTTCCATTTTAAATGGTATAAATGTGTATATACTGTATAAATGTATATAATCTTTATTATTGTGTAATTAGAAGTTAATTATAAAAATAAAACATAACTAAAATATTTTAGAGTTAGTTTTAGTACTTCAAATATTTTAAAATGCCAGTTATTCATGTTTATCAACTTGACTATAAAAGATTTACCAAATCTTCAGTTCATACAGACAAACCTAAGTAACTCTGGTTCTAGGGAATCCAATGCCCTCTTATGGCATCCAAAGATACCAGGTACTACACAGTACATATACATACATGGAGGCAAGATACTCAGATATATTTAAAAATATATTTTTTTTAAAAACGTTTAAATACCTTGGCCCTGGAGAGATTATTTAGTGCATCAAGTTTGCTGTATGCACCCAATACCCACAGAAAATACTAGCCATGGTGAGGTTTGCATGTAATCCTAGTAATGTGGAGTGGGGAACTGAGGTCCCTTGTTAATTTCAGTCCTGTCACCACAAAAATAACCAAACAGGTATATCAGTAGCAGGTGGTAGTGTGTAAACATGAACCTATGTGTAAAGAAAATGAAAATGTTATTTAAAAATATTATTCTCTCTGCCAAATCCTAACAAGAAAAGCAAATGTAGGTCAATAGTGTAAAGTGGCAAGATGATGCTTAATGGTTTCTGCAAAACTGTAAGAAGGTATCTCTCACATCCTAGTTTTTCCATATCCAGCCCTTCATTATTTTCCCCATTTCTATCAATAACAGGATAAAATTATGAATAACATCATGATTCTGGATCTAGTATACATGGATTCTTTGTTACAATGGACATGATTGTCACTTTTTCTTACTCCCATTTTTAACTGAATAATGATGACATGACAGAAGATCTGAGGGAGTATGATATGTGAGGGCCCACCTCATCTGAGGAGAAGGAGACTACCAAATACAGGAACAAGGAGGGAGGGAGGGAGGAAGAGAGGTAAGAAGGGAGGGAAGGAGGGATGGAGGAAAGAAGGGAAGGAGGGAAGGAGAAAGAAAGGGAGGGACTAGGAGGGGAGGAGGGATGAAACTATGTTCTAGAAGTAACTTGAGAAAATAAAATAATACTTTTTAAAGAAGAGTTAACAACCTTAAAAAATATAATAAAATACAATATAAAATTTACCAAAGGTATACTTTCCTTACTGGCATGAAAGGAAAATGGCCTTAATTTCAGATTAGAATGTTAGACTGCAGGTGGCCACATAGATTACACAAACTTGATAGCAGCTTAAAAGTTTTTTTATTAATTTTTTGTAAATGTATAGGATATTTTCATGGTTTGGCATTAAAAAGCAGGTAGCAGGTTTAAAATACTGTAAATAAATTAAAGGTTACTGCTGTTCTACCTGATTTTCTAAACCTCCAAGAGTTTAAAAAACTTGGAGCTAAGGTAAAATACATGAAATGCATGCTGTTAGCCAATGCCTTTAACTCCAGCAGAGACAGGAGGATCACTATAGAGTTAGTTGTCTTATAAATCTAGAGTTAAAAGGAACAGGGTGGTGATGGTGCACATCCTTTATCCCATCATTTCATAAGGCTATACCCTTAATCCCAACACACTAGAGACAAAAGCCGGCAGATTTCAGAGCTCAAGATCAGACTGACACAAAATAAGCTCTAAATGGAGTAAAACTTTGATCCAGGGGTGGTGGGGCACATCTTTTATCCCATCAGTTGAGAACCACATATCTTTGATCCAAATACTTAGAATGCAGAGATAGGCACATAGGATTGGGAAGAATTTAAGTTTAAAAGATACTTACAAAAGGCATGAAGAAATTCAAACAAATTGTCCTTTGAGATCTCAAAATATGTACACTAAAGGTTTGTTTAGCTCCAAAATATCAAAATAATTTCTTATTTAATCTGAATTAAAAGATAATACTTTTTATATTGTCAAAAAAAACAAATTTGCTCCAGGAAAAATATTACCTTCTCCCCCCAAAAAAGGTAGTGTCCCAGAGTTAGGATTAGGGTAGGGCTCTGTTCTTATCTTTCCAGGTGATTTAAAGCATCCATCCAGGGAATCCAGGGACAACTGGACAATGGAAACCTCTGAAGAAAGCAGATCAGACACCAAAGAAGACAAGTAGCCTAGATAATCCAGCCTTGCAGAATTCCTCAATAGCTGTTTCCTCAAAAATCTCCAACCACAACAACTCAAAATCGCTAAGATTGTTCAGCTCCACAGACTGCTCCAGCCAAAACTTCAATAAATCCCTGCAGTTCAGCTTCTGTCTATGAACTTCTTAGGATGTTTAAATAGGTGAGCACAAAAGGACTGAACATCAAATTATTCTATTAACATTTTTAACCATTTTTCCATTCTTATTTGGGCCCCAAACAGATTTACTATGTCTCAAATCAACAGGAAGTCATTTTAAGAGAGCGACGTCCCGTCCCCAGAATGTGGGGAGGGTGTTTTTCCCCCTTTGGTCATTTGATGGATAATAGAAAATCTTGTTATTTAGGGGAAGAGATTACAAGCTGTTAAATGGTCTTGTTGGAGGTTAGACCCAGGGATTTCTCTCTTCTCTCTTTTTTTTTTTCTGTATCCTGCTTTCTATCCTATGTAGGTGTGAACATAGTTGAGAAAAAAATGGGACATAAACATAATATAGGAAAGATGAAGAAAAAAAGATTATTGAATATGCCTTTATACCTTTGTATATTGACACAAAATTAATATTATATTTGGCTAAATTGGTATTGATCATTGTATATTAATGAAAAAATAAGATTGTATTGTGCTACATTGGTATAGATCTTTGAATATTGATATGAAACTAAGATTATATTTGGTCACAATGGTATTGATCTTTGTACATTGATACAAAATTGAGGGTAACACTTTTTAAAGGTATTGTACCTAGTAATGCTTAAAAATGAAATGTGAAGTTTCGGCCTTTTGCTACCAACTGTCATAAACTGTTTAGGATAATTAAGAAATGAAAACTAATAGTCATTCAAGCTGGTCATTAGGTTAGTTACTATGACAGTCTATCACAGTTATTTTCTAAGCTAATCAGAAATCACATTGGTAAGAGACAAGCAACAGTTCCTTATGTAAATATAAGAGATAGATAGGGCATCCTCAAAATCCTCAAGAGATCTGCCGAATATAGCATTCAAAGATGTTTTCTAAACTTAAGATTTTTTGATATCCAGACATGTCAGCTCCTGACAGCACCCCCTATTCTACTCCAAGTAGAAGATGAGCATCAAAGAATCTCCAGTGGGAGATGTTTGAATTAGTGGCAAGCCTATCCCTTGGCAAGAAAAACCTCTTGTTTCAAATGTAGACAGAATGCTGTCCAAAAAGGACAATACTTGGAAGCAGGTAAGTCGACAGCCTAGCCCTGCCAAGACAGGGTAGGCAAGTCCTTCAGAATTCATGCTCTAAAATCAATGTCTGTTAGAGAAATGGGGTCAAACGGCTGAAGATTGATGCTGTAATGTATGGAGAGAAAATGGGAACTGTCCAGGCAGCCACTGGTATGTCATTTCTTAGTTTTGGAAGCTGCAGGCCCTGCGCTTCCTATATAATCAGCCATATTTATCCCTCTCAGGTCTCTGAGGTGGTTGAAGAATAGATAGCTAGAGTCTCATAGTTAAATTTTGAGTTGTTTAGGAATCAAGAGTGTGTTCTGGATCTAAGAAGATGTTTTTAAAATTGTGATGCAAGTTAGTATGAAAGCTGAGTTAGATATAGAACTTTAAATTCATGGAGATGGTTAGATAGTAGAATGTTAAAGTCAGGTGCCCAATACATATGGACTGGACATTGGGAATGTATGCTAAGCCATAAAACTCTCATAATTGTGGCCTATTTATTTCTGTTGTTTTGAATTGTATTTATTGTTATAATAGAAAGGACCATTTGTTGGACTGAAAGGGGGAGCTGTTGGAAGGAAAAATATATACCTTAAACTAAAAAAAAAAAAAAAAAAACAAAGGGAAGAGGATGTGGGTTTGAGAGAGAAGAGGGTGGGAGGTTGGGGCTGGAGGGGGGAGTAGGAAGGGGATTGTGATTGAGATGTAACATGAGGAAATAAAAAATAAGTTATAAAAAGTTATTGTATAAAACAAATAATGTATATATTTCATTATTAATTTTCTTCACTGAAATTTTCACACATTTTTTGAAAATTTCTTTATTTTTGAAACTATAACACAATTACATTATGTATTCTTCCCTTTATTCAATTCAAAAGTTCCAAATGCCTCTCCTTCCCTCCTAGTAAACCTCATTTTTTATGTTTTTAGGATTTTTATCATTGTGAACTTTCTCATTAGTATTGTTACAACCACATATATATCTATATATGAATAAATACAACCTGTTTTCAGGGATGATCATTTGGTATTGGATAATCAGTTCACATATTCTTCCCTGGGTAAGACTATTTCACCATCAGCAAGTTCTTAGTGTAGGTGGAGGCTTTAAATTCTTTCTCTTGTCTGTTTTGGAATGTTTATTGATGATATCCTTGTTCATCTCACTATTATGCAGCTACTTTATAATTCATTTGTGTAGCTTGTGGCATTTCTTGGAGACACAATTTCATAACAAACTTACTGATTCCCTGTCTCTGACTATCTTTCTGCTCTCTCTCCCACAATATTCCCAGAGCCTTATAGGAGGGAGTTGTATTGCATACATATTCACTGGGCTGGTGTGCTCTGCAAGGTGTACGATTGTGGTTTTTCTAATGGTATCTATGTGTTGTAATCAGAAGTTTCCTTGATGAAGAGTAAAGTCTACATTTATATATGAAGTTTTGTAGCTAGAAACCTTAGAAGAGACAAAGTATGTGACACTGGTTTTTCTGGACGTAGGTTTGCTCATTCTTTCTGATGTTTTCATATTCTATCCATTGGTTTTCAAAGGTTCATGAGGTTTAATTATTATAGTGAAATAATGTTCCACAGAGTTGTGTACCTCATTTTCATTAACAATCATTTGAAGAAAACTTTTGTTGTTTCCATTCCTATGACTTTAACTGAAGTTAAATATATACATATATATATATATATATATACAAAAGCAGTACTGAACTTATGTATTTATAATAAATATATATATGTGTATATATATATATATATATATACACTTGAGATGCAAGTCAATGTGCAAAAATTTATTTATGCAAGGCAAATGAATCCTAGATCCTAGAGAAGTAATTGAAAAAAACTGAGAATATAGCAAACTCTATATTGTATAATTTATAAATGCAATTAGAAAATATGATTGTGAAATGCTCTGCAACATTTCTCACATCTGCTGTGTGTGAATAAAAGGTAATGAATTTGAAATAGAGTAAAGAGGAATATATGGGAGTGCTTGAAGGGAAGAAAGAAAAAGGGCAAATTATGTAATTATATTATAATCTCCAATAGTAAATGAACTATTTTTAAAAGAGAATGTAAATTACTGAATACTGGGAAATGTGTGAAATGGGAGATGAAAGTCAATGGGCAAAAAGTTTATTTATGTGAGGTAAATGAATCCTAGAGAAGTAATTGAAAAAACTGAGAATATTGCAAACTATATATTGTATAATTTACAAATGTAAGTAGAAAATATGATTGTGAAATGCTCTGCAACATTTCCCATAATACAGAAAGATATGGAAAAATTCTAGACTAAACAATTTTAGTAAATTTGTGTTCCTCAGTGGAATTAGAATATACTAAAATAAATATTTGAATATTATGTTAATATGATACTATGACTCACAGTTTAAAACTTTTCAAAGTTGGATAATTTCAGGAAACATGAGGGAATATGTATTATTTAGAGAAAAATGTACATTATGCATTTTGTGGAAAATATTATATGTGCAATTTTTGTTAATTCTGTCATCTGTGGAACCAAAAAGCAGTATACCTACATGGTAAAACAATTTCGAATTATGCAAGAGGTATATGTACATTCAATTTCCTTTCAAATTTATTTTTAAATATAATTATTTTAACTTGAAACACACACACATATATACATATATATATATATATGTATGTATGTGTGCAGTGTACACATTTGAGTGTAGGATGATGGTAACTATATTGGTGTACTCTTCAACTGCAAGAGAAGCATACATTAAAAATTTTTGTTTAATATTTTAATATGTCATACATACCTACTATATTTACATCCCTTCCACCCCCACTGTAACCCCTTAAAGTCCTCCTATATCCCACTAATATAGTCTCAAATACATGAAGAAAAAATTCCTAATTATTGTTGTTACTTATGTGTTATAAACACACATCTATCATCTATCTATTCATCTATCTATTGATCTATCTATCCTTCAGGTATCTATATGTGATTTAACTTAACTATCCTGTCAATAATTGATGGGGCAGCTAAAAGGAGTGGAGAGTGGGACAACTGTTGCTTTGGTATATTATATTGTTGGGAATAAGCAAAATAAATTTTTTTCTAAGTGCTCCTATTTCATTTTCAGATTCCATTTAATCATAGGGAGAAACCAAATTCAAGGTCCCAAACTCTAGGGGAACTGGGGACTGTCCAATAGCTAAGCAGCTTCTATTGCAAGGAAATGGTTATCTGAGTCCTGCCATTTCAGGGATAATTTGGAAGGAAACAGTTGTCTGAGTCCAGACATGTTAAGGACAACTTCATCTTTCTGGCAGGGTCAAATAATTTTATGTTCCCAGGCTCAGGGACCAACTTCTATCCTGATTGATGGAAACTCCCTTGCTCAATTTGATATGCCAAAATATGATTGGACAATGCTATAGCCTGTCCTACTTCCCCTCACTCTATGGTTTTATTGTTTAAATATGCTATATAACTAACATCCCTTCAGGATGGTAGTTTAATTCCTGAGAGCATTCTCTGGCCTTGATCAATCACTAGTGGATTGATTACAATAATTTTTTGTCATCTGCATTGAACTGGTATTTGAGTTGTGGTGGATTTATGTTAAATTTTAGCGGACCTTACAACAACATAAGAGAAGAATCTATTTTCAATAATAGAAGAAAGCAAAGACAAGAAGTGGAACTGAAAAAGAAATAGATGCTTTAATGCAATCAATATATTACTAGGGAAAGGGCATTTTTAGGACAATATTATTTAATATTTCTTTAAATATACATCTTATAATTGATTTTTATGGAGAAATAGCATATAACTCAGAATGAGAAGAAATTACATTTTCGCATAGCAGTATTTCAGAATACACCCATGGAAAAACATTTTTTTTGAATTTTTTTTTTAATTTATTTTTTATTTCTTCAAGTTACATCTCAATAAGTATTTCTCAGTAAGGTGTAGGTAAAAAATTTAAAAACAACATACTTCACTTTTTTTTCGAAGAAAGCATAAAGGATAATTTTATTGTTGTGTAGGAAGACAGATATCAAAGGAAAACCAGTAAAGTTTAGTCTAAAAATGGATTGTTTTTCAGTTACTCAGAACACACAATTAAAGGAAACAAAATGACTTGGAGCCAGACCTACAGTAATTGGGGTTGGGGTGTGAGATCTGAAGTTGGTGAGGCTAAAAGATATAAAAGACTAGATAAAATTAAGAAAAGCAGATAGATTGTATCTACAGAGGATAGTAAGATAATAGATAATTTGGAGATTTTTGTTTAAAAGTGTGAAAAATTAAAGACAGAATAAATACCTGTGTATTGAAGCCAGGAAATAAACAAAGGATGAAGTATTACAAAGTTGTAATGAGAAATCACACTTTCAGAGTTAAACATCTTTATATTGGAATATTGGGAATAATGCCTTTTGTCAAAGTTCCTTTCTATTTTGAATATTTTGCTGATATGCACAAATAGCAAAGGGGACATATATAGAAACAAACTAGAAATTGGTATAAGAGTCTTTCACAAATTAATGAAAAATAACACTGGCAAATATTAGAAGTAGATATTTAATAGCATGACATAGAAACATCAATGTATTTAAGAACAATATGAAGAAATATTATCACTATGCCCATTACAAGAACTATAGTTGTAAGTATACTGTATATAATAAGATAGATAGCAATTGAAATTCACCAGTCACTTTCTAAGTCTTCAGAAATATCCATTTTTTTTAGATATAATTTACTGATCTTGATTTTTTGGTGTTTAATTTCTTCAGTTCTTTACATATTTTAGATATTAGCCCTCTGTCAGATGTTGAGTTGGTGAAGATCCTTTCCCAGTCTGTAGGCTGCCGTTTTGTTCAAAGGACAGTGTCCTTTGTCTTACAGAGGATTTTCCATTTCATGAAGTCCCATTTATTGATTGTTTGTTTTAGTGCCTGAGCTATTGGTGTTCTCTTCAGGAAGTTGCTACCAGTGCCAATGAGTTAAAAGCTTTTCCCAATTTCTCTTCCATTAATGTTAGTGTGTCTGGATTTATGTTGAGGTCCTTGATCCATTTAGAATTAATTTTTTTACAGGGTGATAAGTATTGGTCTATTTGCATTCTTGAATGTGTTGACATCCAGTTAGACCAGCACCATTTATTGAAAATGCTTTCCTTTTTCCATTGTATGCTTTTGGCTTCTTTGTCAAAAATTAAGTGACCATAGGTGTGTTGGTTTATTTCGGGGTCTTCAATTCGATTCCATTGGTCAACTGGTCTGTTTCTATACCAGTACCATGTTGTTTTTATTACTATTGCCCTGTAGTACAGCTTTAAATCCAGGATGGTGATATTTCCAGATGTTCTGTTATTGTGCATGTTTTATTTAGCTATTCTGGGTCTTTTATTATTCCATATGAAGTGGAGAATTGTTTTTTTCCAAATCTGTAAAAAATTGAGTTGGTATTTGGATAGGAATCGCATTGAATCTGTATATTGCTTTTGGTAAGATGGCCATTTTTATTATGTTGATCCTACCTGTCCATGAGTAAGGGAGATCTTTCCATCTTCTGATATCTTCTTCAATTTCTTTCTTCAGGGACTTGAAGTTCTTATCATACATGTCTTTCACATGCTTGGTTAGAATTACTCCCAGGTATTTTATATTATTTGTGGCTATTGTGAAGGGTGTTGATTCCCTTATTTCTTTCTCAGCCCATTTATCTTTGGTGTAAAGAAGGGATACTGATTTTTTTTTTTGAATTGATTTTGTATCCAGCCACCTTGCTGAAGGAGTTTATCAGCTTTAAGAGTTTTCTGCTAGAATTTTTGTGGTCACTTATGTATACTATCATATCATCTGCAAATAGGGATACTTTGATTTCTTCCTTTCCAATTTGTATCCCCTTGATTTCCTTTAGTTGTCTTATTGGTCTAAAACCTCAAGTACTATGTTGAAGAGATATAGGGAGAGTGGGCACCTGATTTTAGAGGAAATGCTTTATGTTTTTCTCCATTTATTTTGATGTTGGCTAGTGGCTTGTTGTAAATTGCATTTATTATGTTTATGTATGGTCCTTCTATGTCTGATCTCTCTAAGACTTTTAACATGAAGGAGTGCTGTATTTTGTCAAAAGCTTTTTCAGCATCCAATAAGATGACCATGTGGTTCTTTTCTTTCAGCTTGTTTATGTGGTGTATTACATTGATGGATTTTCTAATGTTGAACCACCCCTGCATTCCTGGGATGAAGCCTACGGGATCACGGTGATTGATACTTTTGATGTGATTTTTTTAATGATTTATTTTTTATTTCTTCAAGTTACATCTCAATCACAAGCTCCTCCCTACTCCCCCCTCCAGTCATATCCTTCCACCCTCATTCCCCTCAACTCCCCATCCTCTACATCCTCTACCCTTTCTTTTTCTTTTTTTTTTTTTTTTTTTTTTTTAGTTTAAGGTATTTCTTTTCCCCCCCATACACTCTCCCTTTCATTCCAACAAATGGTTCTTCCTCTTATAACTATAAATAGAGTAGAAAACAACAGAAATAAATAGGCCACAATTATGAGAATTATATGGCTTAGCATACATTCCCAATGTCCAGTCCATATGTATTTGGCACCTAACTTTAACATTCTACTATCTAACCATCTCCATGAATTTAAAGTTCTATATCTAACTCAGCTTTCATACTAACTTGCATCACAATTTTAAAAATATCTTCTTAGATCCAGAACACCCTCTTGATTCCTAAATAACTCAAAATTTACCTATGAGACTCTAGCTATCTATTCTTCAACAACCTCAGAGACCTGAGAGGGATAAATATATCTGATTATATAGGAAGTGCAGGGCCTGCAGCTTCCAAAACTAAGAAATGACATACCAGTGGCTGCATGGACAGTTCCCATTTTCTCTCCATACATTACAGCATCAATCTTCAGCCATTTGTCCCCGTTTCTCTGACAGACATTGATTGTAGAGCAGGAATTATGAAGGACTTACCTACCCTGTCTTGGCAGAGCTAGGCTGTCGACTTACCTGCTTCCAGGTTTTGTCCTTTTTGGACAGCAGTCTGTCTACAGTTGAAGCAAGGGGTTTTTCTTGCCAAGAGAAAGGCTTACCACCAATTCAACCATCTCCCACTGGAGATTCTTCGATGCTCATCTTCTACTTGGAGTAGAATAGGGGATGCTATCAGGAGCTGATATATCTCAATATCAAAAAATGTTAAGTTAAGAAAACATCTTTGAATGCCATATTGTGCAGATCTCTTGAGGTTTTTGAAGATGCCCTATCTCTCATATTTAGATAAGCAAATGTTGTTTGTCTCTTAGCAACCTGATTTCTGAGTAGCTTAGTAAATAACTGTGATAGATTGTCATAGTAACTAACAAAATGACACACTTGCATGACTATTAGTTTCCATTTCTTAATTATCCTAAACAGTTTATGATGGTTGGTAACAAGAGGCCAAAACTTTACATTTCATTTTTAAGCATTACTAGGTACAATACCTTTAAAAAGCATTACCCTTAATTTTGTATCAATATACAAAGATCAATACCAATGTGGCCAAATATAATCTTAATTTTGTATCAATATACAAAGATCAATACCGATCTAGTCAAATACAATCTTAATTTTGCATTAATATACAATGATCAATACCAATTTAGCCAAATATAATATTAATTTTGTATCAATATACAGAGGTATAAGGCCATATCCAATAATCTGTCCTTTTTTCTTGATATTTCCTATACTATGTCTATGTCCCATTTTTTCTCAAGTTTGTTCACTCCTATATAGGAGAGAAAGACGGATACAGAAAAGCAAAAGAGAGAAGTCCCTGGGTCTAACCTGAAAACCTCATTCATTTAACAAGACTATTTAACAGCTTGTATTCTCTTCCCCTAAATAAAATTTTCTATTATCCATCAAATAATCAAGGTGGGGGGGGAACACCCTCCCAACCTTCTGGGGATGGGACGTTGTTCTCTTAAAATGACTTCCTGCTGATTTGGGACGTAGTAAACCTGTTTGGGGCCCAAATAAGAATGGAAAAATGGTTAAAATATTAATAGAATCATTTGATGTTCAGTCCTTTTGTGCTCAGCTATTTAGATGTCCTAAGAAGGTCGTAGACAGAAGCTGATCTTCAGGGCTTTACTGAAGTTATCGCTGGAACAGTCTGTGGAGCAGAACGATCTTCGCAATTTTGAGGTGTTGTGGTTGTAGACTTTTGAGGAAACAGCTATTGAAGAAGTCTGCAAGGCTGGAACATCTGGGCCACTCGTCTTCTTTGGTGTCCAATCTGTTTTCTGTTTTCTGCTGAGGCTCAGTTGTCCAGTTGTCCCTGGATTCCTTAAATGGATGCTTTAAATCTCCTGGAAAAATAACAACAGAGCCCTGCCCTAATCCTAACTCTGGGCAATTACCTTTTTTTTGGGGGGGGTCAAGTAATATTTTATATTTTTCCTGGAACAAATTTGTTTTTTTTTGACAATATATAAAGTATTACCTTTCAATCCAGATTAAAGATGAAATTATTTTGATATTTTGGAGCTAAACATACCTTTAGCGCATATATATTGAGATCTGAAAGGACAATTTGTTTGAATTTCAGCATGACTTTTGTAAGTAGCTTTTAAATTTAAATCCTTCCAAATCCTATGTGCCTGTCTCTGCATTCTAAGTATTGGGATCAAAGACATGTGGTTCCCAACTGATGGGATTAAAGATGGGCTCCACCACCCCTGGATCGAAGTTTTTCTCTTGGATCTTGTTTGCAAGTTTTATTAAGTATCTTTGCATCCATGTTCATAAGGGAAATTGGTCTGAAATTTTCTTTTTCCATTGGGTGTTTGTTAGGAATAGGTATCAAGGTGACTGTGGCCTCATAGAATGTGTTTGGCAGTATTCCTTATGTTTCTATGTTGTGGAAGAGTTTGAAGAATATCTGTGTTAGATCTTCCTTGAATGTCTGGTGGAATTCTGTGCTGAAACCATCTGGCCCTGGGCTTTATTTGGTTGGAAGAATTCTAATGATTTCTTCTATTTCCTTAAGGGTTATAGGACTGTTTAATATGTTTACCTGCTCTTTTATTTTTTTATAAATACTTTATTTTTTTTCTACAAGTTACATCTCAGTCACAAACCCCTCCCTATTCCCCCTTCCTATCCCGCCCTTCCACCCTCTTCCCCCCAGAAGTTTCACCTTTCAGTCCAACAAATGGTTGCTTCTCTTATAACAGTAAGTATTATATACAACAACAGATATAAATATGCCACATTTATGAGAGTTAAATGGCCCAGTATACCTTCCCAATGTCCAGTTTATACATATTTGGCCCCTGACTTTAACATTCTACTATCTAACCATCTCCATGAGTTTAAAGGTCTATATCTGACTCAACATTCATACTAACTTGGAACACACTTTTAACAGTATCTTCTTAGATCTATAACACCCTCTTGATTCCTAAACAATTCAAAATTTAACTATGAGACTCTAGCTGTCTATTCTTCAACGACCTCAGAGACCTGAGAGGGATAAATATATTTGCTTATATAGGAAGTGCAGGGCCTGCAGCTTCCAAAACTAAGAAAGGACATACCAATGACTGCCTGGACAGTTCCCATTTTCTCTCAATACATTCCTGCATCAGTCTTCAGCCTTTGGGTCCTGTTTGTATGACAGACATTTGTTGTAGAGCAGGGATTATGAAGGACTTACCTACCCTGTCTTGGCAGAGTTAGGCTGTCGACTTCCCTGCTACCAAGTTTTAACCTTTTTGGACAGCAGTCTGTCTGCAGTTGGTGCAAGGGATTTTTTCCATGCCAAGAGACAGGCTTGCCACTAATTCAACCATCTTACAGTAGAGGTTCTTCAATGCTTATCCTCTACTTGGAGTAGAATAAGGGGTGCTGTCAGGCGCTGGTATGTCTCGATATCAAAAAAAAATCTTGATTTAAGATAACATCTTTGAATGCCATATTCTGCAGATCTCTTGGAATTTTTGAAGATGCCCTATCCATCTCTTGTATTTAGATAAGCAAATGTTGCTTGTCTCTTAGCAACTTGATTACTGGGTAGTTTAGAGAATATCTGTGATAGACTGTCATAGTAGCTAACAAAGTGACATGTTTGCATGACTAGAAGTTTGTTTTACTTAACTATCCTAGACCGTTTTAGATGGTTGGTATCAAGAGGTCAGAGCTTCACATTTTATTTTTAAGTATCTCTAGGTATGATACCATTAGGAAGCGTTACCTTTAAATTTGTATCAATATACAAAGATCTATTCAATTGTGGTTAAATATACTCCTAATTATGTATCAATATACAAAGATCAATGCCTATGTAGCCCAATACAATCTTAATATTACGTCCATATGCAAGGGTCAATACCATTGTGGCCAACTATAATCTTAATTTTGTATCAATATACAAAGATCAATACCGATGTAATCCAATACAATCTTATTTTTGCACAATAAACAATGGTCAATACCACTTCAGCCAAATAAACTACTAATTTTGTATCAATATACAAAGGTATAAGGGCATATTCAATAATCTGCCCCTTCTTCTTGGACCTTCCTGTGCTATGTCTATATCTCATTTTTCTCAAGCCCATGCACTCCTACATAGGAGAGGAAGAAGGATACAGAAAAGGAAAAGTAGGAAGTCCCTGGGGCTAACCTCCAAAACCCATTAAGACAGGACCATTTATCAGCTTGTAGTCTCTTCCCCTAAATATCAGAGTTTTCAATTATCCTTCAAATAACCAAAAAGAAGGGCGGAGAAACACCTTCCCCACCCTCTGGGCATGGGACGTCGCTCTCTTAAAGTGACTTCCTGCTGATTTGGGTCGTAGTAGACCTGTTTGGGGCCCGAACCCAAATGGAAAAAATGGTTAAAAATGTTAGTACACTCCTTTTATGTTCAGTCCTTCTGTTCTCAGCTGTTTAGATGACCTAAGGGGTTTGCACGCAGAGGCTGATCTTGCAGGCTTCACTGAGGTTCCTGCCAGGGCATTGTGTAGAGATGAACGGTCCCAGTGACACTGGATTGCTGTGGTGGTTGCAGGCCCCCGATGGAGACAGCTATTGAGGAAGTCTGCCAGGCAGAATCAACTGGGTCACTTGTCCTCCTTGGTGCCTGATTCTGCTCTCTGCTGAGGATTCCGCTGTCCAGCCGTCCCTGGGCTCCCCTAATGGACGCTTCGATTCTCCTGGAATGGTAAGAACAGTGCCCTGCCCCAATCCCAACCCTAGGACAATTGCCCTCTTTTTTAGGGGGGGTGGGGGGGCTAGGTAGTACTTCTCCTGAAGCAAATTTGGCCTTCCGACAACATACAAAGCGTTATCTTTCAATCTGGGTTAAAGAAGAAATCATTCTGTCACCTTGGAGCTAAACCAGCTCTAGTGTATATATTTTGAGATCCCAAAGGACAATCTGCCTGCATCGAGAAGGCCTTTTGTAAGTAGCCTCCAAACCTAGGTCCCTCCAAATCCCATGTGTGTGTCTCTGAACTCTAATTATTGGGATCAGGGACCTGTGTTTCCCATCTGAAGGGATCAAAGATGTGTTCCACCACTCCTGGATCGAAGTCTTTCTCTATTTAGAGTTTGCCCTGCATCAGGCTGACCCTGAGCTCCAGGATCTGCCTGTTTCTCTCTCCAGTGTGCTGGGAGCTGGGACCAAGGGTGTACTCTTCTTGAATGGTGGGACCAAGAGTATGCACCCTCACCACCCCGCTCCGTATGACTCCAGAATACATAAGACCACCAACTCTACGGTGCCCCCCCCCCCGTTTCCGCTGAAGTCAAAGTCATGGGCCAATACCACAATTCTCTTGTATTTTACCTTAGCTCCACGTTTTCTCTACACCTGGACGTCTGCAAAACCAGGCTGAATGGCTGTATCCTCTATTCTATTCACAGTATTTTATCCCTGCCCCCTGCCTTTTTTTTTTTTTTTTTTTTTTTAGTTAATAAATTTATTTGTTTGTTGCTTCAGGTTACATCCTTATCATATTGTCCTCTTTTCCCGCTATAAAAACAGCATGGTACTGGTATAGAAACAGACCAGTGGATCAATGGAATCGAATTGAAGACCCAAACATGGATCCACACACCTATGGCCAACTAATCTTTGACAAAGAAGCCAAAAATGCACAATGGAAGAAGGACAGCATCTTCAACAAATGGTGCTGGCCAACTGGATGTCCACTTGCAAAAGAATGAAAATAGACCCATACCTATCACCTTGTACAAAACTTAATTCCAAGTGGATCAAAGACCTTAACATAAGGCCAGCCACTCTAAAGATACTAGAAGAAAAAGTAGGAGAAACCCTCGAACTCATTGGCACAGGTGACAACTTCCTGAACAGAACACCAACAGATCAGGACCTGAGATCAACAATCAATAAATGGGACCTCATGAAACTGAGAAGGTCTGTAAGGCAAAAGACACTGTCATTCGAACAAAGCGGCAGCCTACAGACTGGGAGAAAATCTTCACCAACCCCACATTTGACAGAGGGCTAATATCTATAATCTACAAAGAACTCAAGAAACTAAATGCCAAGAAACCAAATAATCCAATCAAAAAATGGGAGATGGAGCTAAATAGAGAATTCACAAAGGAGGAATCCCTAAGGGCTGAGAGACACCTGAAGAAATGTTCAACATCCTTAATCATCAGAGAAATGCAACTCAAGACGACCCTGAGATTCCACCTAACACCTGTTAGAATGGCTAAGATAAAGAGCTCAAATGATAGCGCATGCTGGCGAGGGTGTGGAGAAAGGGGAACCCTACTCCATTGCTGGTGGGAGTGCAGGCTTGTGCAACCACTATGGAGGTCTGTCTGGCGATATCTTAGAAATCTAGGAATAACCTTGCCTCAGGACCCAGCAATACCACTTCTGGGTATACACCCAAAGGACCTCTCATGGAGACATAGGGAAGTCTCCTCATCTATGTTCATAGCAGCCTTATTTGTAATAGCTAGAAATTGGAAACAACCCAGATGTCCCTCAACTGAAGAATGGATTAAAAAATTGTGGTACATCTATACAATGGAATATTACTCAGCTATAAGAAACAATGAAATCATGCAATTTGCAACCAAATGGATGGATCTAGAGAAGCTCATCCTGAGTGAGCTAACCCAGTCTCAGAAGGATGCACATGGCATCTATTCACTTATAGTAGGATTTTAACTATATCGTACAGGATATCTGTACTACAACCAACACACCAAAAGGAACATGGACATAATTTTTTTTTTATCTTTTTCTTTTTCCTTCTTTTTTTCTTTTTTCTTTTTCCTTTTCCCTTCTCTTTTTCCTCTCTTTTTTTGCTGATATTCTTTGTTTTTGTGGGTTTGTGTGTTTGTTGGTCTTTTTTTTTTTTTAGTTTTCCCCCAGTAGCAAGGAGACACCTTTCACTGGCAGTACTGCCTCGTAGGCCCCCGGTGAATGAAGAGGCTCTTGGCCCTCATATGACTCCTGATCTGTGATGAGAGACTGTTAGGCAGGGACACTCCACCCCAGAGGAACAAGACTGAAGGGTCAGGGGTAGAGCATGTTTACCTGCTCTTGATTTAACCTTGGTAGGTGGAATCTATCAAGAAAAATTTCCATTTCATTTAGATTTTCCAATTTTGTGGAGTACAAGTTTTTGAAGTAGGACCTAACAATTCTTTGGGTTTCCTCAATGTCTGTTGTTATTTTCCCCTTTTCATTTCCAATTTTGTTGATTTGGGTATTTTTCTTCTGCCTTTTAGTTAGTTTAGCTAAGGGCTTGGCCATTTTGTTGATTTTCTCAAAGAACCAACTCTTGGTGTTGTTGATTCTTTGTATTGTTCTTTTTGTTTCTAAATTGTTGATTTCAGCCCTGAGTTTGATAATTTCCTCTAGTCTACTCCTCTTAGTGTTTGCTTCATTGTGTTCTAGCTCTTTCAGGTGTGCTTTTAGGTAAGTAGTATGAGAACTCTCTAGCTTCTTTTTGAGCGCACTTATAAACTTTCCTCTTAGCACTGCTTTCAATGTGTCCCATAAGTTTGGGTATGTTGTCTTCATTTTCATTGATTTCTAAGAAGACTTTAATTTTTTTTTTTATTTCTTCCCTGACCCAGAAATCATTGAGGAGGGAGTTGTTTAGTCTCCATGTTTTTGCAGGCTTTCTGTTGTTTTTGTTGTTATTGAAGTTTAGCTTTATTCCATGATGGTCTGATAAGTTACAAGGGATAATTTCAATTTTCCTATTTCTGTTGAGACTTGATTTGTGACTGACTATATGGTCGATTTTGGAGAATGTTCCATAAGGTGCCGAGAAGAAAGTGTATTCTTTTGTTTTGGGGTGAAATGTTCTGTAGATATCAATTAGGTCCATTTGATTCATGACATCTGTGATGTTCAATATTTTCTGTTTTGTTTCTGCATTGTTGATCTGTCCAGTGGTGAGAGTGGTGTATTGAAGTCTCCCACTATTAACGTGTGAGGTTCAGTATGGGATTTGAGCTTCAGTATTGTATCTTTAATGAATGTCGGTGGTCTTATATTTGGGGAATAGATGTTCATTATTGAGGTTTCATCTTGGTGGACTTTTCCTTTGATGAGTATGTAGTGTCCTTCCCCATTTCTTTTGATTAATGTTGGTTGAAAGTCCAATTTGTTGCATACTAGAATTGCCACTCCAGCTTTTTTCTTGGGTCCATTTGCTTGGTATATCTTTTTCCAGCCCTTGGAGATAATGCCTATCTTTTTTGCTGAGTTGTGGTTTTTGTAAGCAACAGAATGTGGGATTCTGTTTTTGCATTCATTCTGCTAGCCTGTGTCTTTTTATTGGGGATTTATTTGAGTCCCCAATATTAATATTGAGAGAGATATTAGTGACCAGTGATTATAACTTCCTTCCATCTTGATGTTGGTAGAAATAGTGTGTGAGCTTCTTTTCTTTTGCTTTTGCTGCAGGCATGCTATTTGCTTCCTGTGCTTTCTTGTGTGTAGTTAACCTCTTTGGGTTGGAGTTTTCCTTCCAACATCTTCTGTAGAGCTGGATTTGTGTATAGATATTGTTTGAATTTAGCTTTGTCGTGGAATATCTTCTTTTCTCTATCTATGTTGATTGACAGTTTTGCAAGGAATAGTAGTCTGGCCTGGCATTTGTGTTTTTTTAGGGTCTGCAAGATCTGTCCAGGCCCTTCTGAATTTTAGTATCTCTGAAGAAAAGTCAGGTGTGATTCTGATAGGTTTGCCTTTAAATGTTACTTGACCCTTTTCCCTAGCAGCTTTTAATATTCTTTCTTTGTTCTGTACATTTAGTGTTTGGATTATTATGTGGTGGGAAGATTTTCTTTTCTGGTCTAATCTATTTGGAGTTCTGCAAGCTTCTTGTACAGTTATAGGCATCTCTTTTTTTAGATTTGGGAAATCTCTTCAATGATTTTGTTGAAGATATTTTCTGGTCCATGGAGCTGGGAATCTTCTCTTTCTTCTATTCCTATTATTCTGAGATTTTGCCTTTTCATTTTGTCTTTGATTTCCTGAAGGTTTTGTGTCAGGACTTTTTTAGATTTGACATTTTCTTTGACAGATGTATCAATTTCTTCAATTTTATCCTCTGAGCCTGAAATTATTTCTTCCATCTCTTGTATTCTATTGGTGATGCTAGTGTCTGTGGTCCCTAATCTTTTCTTAAGATTTTCCATTCTATGGATGTCTCAGATTGGATTTTCTTCATTGCTTCAACTTCCCTTTTCAGGTCTTCCATTCCTTTAAGTGCTTTATTCATTTCCATCACCTCCTTTGCAGTACTTTGTTGTTGCTTTCTGAGGTATTTGATTTCCTCCCTTAGCCCTTCTATTATTAATATAAGAATAGGATTAAGGTCATTTTCCTTTGTTTCAATCGTTTCAGGATGTCCAGAGTTGTCTGTAGAATTGTTGCTCGGATCTGGTGACATCCTATTGTTTTGTTTTTTTTTTTTTTTTTTTTTTTACCATGTTCTTGCGCTGACCTTTTGTCATCTGATTGATTCTGATGTTGTTTGTTTGTTTCTTTTGTCAGTTGACCTTGTTGCTCAAGAAAACTCCCTGTCCAGGCTGATCCTGATATCCTGGTGTCTACCTCCAGATGGTGGGCAGGTTCCTGTAATAGACTGGCTCTCAGAGAGTGGCTTCTGCTCTCCTCTACTGGTTGTGACTCAATTGGACCAATATGCAAGGGATTGGAGTCAGGAGGGGGCTATCCACTGAGGACCTGGGAGCTGGCAGGTCTCCTCAGAAAGGCAGGTAGAGCTGTGATTGGGCCTGTGTTCTCCACTCACTGACACAGTAGTTCTAGTTCAGCAGCTAGGCTGACCTTGCAGGCAGGGAGCTCCACCCAAAATGGATGCTGGCCTCAGTGTGCCTGTTGCTGACTGCCTCAAATGCTTGGGTGCTAGGGTGAGTGACCTGCCCCAGTATTTGTGCAGAACACATAGTCATGGCCTTTGTTTGCAGTCAGTCTTGGCTCCTAATTGCTTTGCTGTGACTGGGTTAGGTCTCTGCCTCTCAGCTACAATGTACACTGTGCTTCCATTTGCTGGATCCACTCCTGGGCTAGATCTGCTCTAGCCGCTCTTCTCCAGACTGGTGACTGAGCTGGCTGATCTCAGGGGGATGTTCCTGGGAACTGCGTGAGCTGTTTTACCTGGTGACCAGTCTCAGTTTCGCAGCAGGAATTCAGAGATCGTCTGTGTTTCACAGTGGGCTATGGGACCTCACATTCACTCCACAGTGACTAATCTCATTCACCTACTACTCCATGCACTGCTCTATGGTCAGAACCATCTTGGATCCCCTACAATAACTTTTAATTCATGTATGTCACTCAAAATTTGATGCACACTCGAAAAATATTTAGATAATTGACTCCTGCTTAAATTGACCATCAGACCCTTTAAAAAGATAACAAATGGTTTAAATCCTTGTTCAGTATGAACATGTGAGATTTTAGGATAAACTAGTACTTTCACAGACTCTATAATCATGATGTCACATGTCCTCAATAGGACTTGCAATTACCTCAAAAAGGAAACATACATTACCAATAAACTAAAAGTATGTTTTTTAAGAAATTATTTACTTTATGATAAAACTCCTACAAAAATACCAAATAAAGTTTATTAGGATTTCTGTAATAAACAAATATTAGGAAAATGAACATATACAGATTTTTGGAAATTTTCGTTATGCACACTGAATAGCACTATTTGAAAATGCTTTAAAATAGATTATTAAATATTACTTAATTTTAATGCTTATGTTTCAATGACTATATTCCTTTTAACCCATGTTCCAAAATATTTATGTTTTCTTCCTTTTTGTATTAATTTAAGCAGTGTTTTGTCTAGAATTATATGTTGAATTTTGTAAATTTGTTTGAGTATTGTGACTTTAATTTTAAATTTGTTTTTATTTCTATAACTGTATGTGTGTATGTGGCCAATTGTTTTCTTCTTTGATGGAAGGTCTCTATTAGTTTAGGGATGGGCATTTAACACACTCTGCTCCACTAGTCTACATTTTCATCTCATCAGCAGGAATGCTTTCATTATCAATAGTTTTCAGATAGTGAAATTTCTGTTTAAATGTCCTTACTCTCTACATTTGTTAGTTAGAATTATCATTATTATCATTTTAAAAGTTCTGCATATTGTATACAAATGCAATTTTGATTCAGAATTTTTGGAAATTTGTTCTTGTTATTTAAGTCTCCATTCATGAACATATTAATATTGACTGCTCAGAACTCAAATTCAATTGCTCTTTTATTTCTAAGTAGTTAATTATGTATTTTTATCTCTGTCTGTCTATCTCTCTTTCTGTGTGCCTGTGTGTGTGTGTGTGTGTGTGTGTGTGTGTGTGTGTGTGTGTATGTTTGGGGAACAGAACTTGTGGGAGTCAGTTTTCCTCTTCTCTGGGGAATCAAACTCAGGTCTTCCAGGTTGGTGAACTTTACCTACTTAGACCCTTCTCCACCACAAAGTGTTTCTACTCAATTTTGCAATACCCAGTCATCAACGTTTTCTCATTGATTGGTGAACTGTCTGCACTTTTTCAGGAAATACACTAATAGTCTTGCAGTGTTTGTAATCACCAACAAAAAGTTTATTTAATATCCATATCCCTGTAAATAAAAAGATAGCTTTATTTTATATACAACATAGCAGATCAGTTGCATTTTTTATATGATACTAATCCATCCACTTATGCTATTTTTGTCTTCCTGATATAGAATACAGCATTTTTTTAAAAAAAGGAATGGTTTTTAGAGACATATTTCTATGAAGGCAAAACTTTTAACAAAGTTTAAAAGCAATATTCAGCTTACTATGAAATATTTTATAAACTTATCATATAAATACTAAGCAGTAATATAATATCATTTTCTATTGTACCACTAAATTATATATAAACTCTTAAGATTTTTATATTAAGAAAGCATGTAATTTTACACTATTTATATAATTTTTGTAGAGCAAATGTTTAATATATATAGCATTAATATGAAAAACTATAATATATATAAAATCCAGATCTTCAGGCCTTGGTGTAACTAGTAAGGCAGGTTATAAGAATGACATGTTTGAAAATGGAAAGAGAAAGATGGTTTATTTTAGATTTTATTTGGTGACTGTCTTAGAAAGAGAACAGAACTGTAGATATCAGAAAAAAATCTCTAAATTTTTATGTAGTAAAACTCTCCATCTCTCAGGCTCCTAAACAGCTTCTGTTTAAAAATCTCATTGCCTTTTAGTACTATTCAGATAAGATCTATAACATTTTACTTTTAGCACGGTTCCATGATACGCCTAGCTCCAATTTGTACATGCTTTATTCATTTCTATTTACTGCCCCTTGAGAGAATGTCATGCCTTCTCCTACTTCATCAATTCACATAATTTTTATTTGCCCAGATTCCAGAGAGAAAGTACTGCTTTCCTTCATTTTGTCAGATTGATTTTCTCAGCATTATTGCCTCTTTTTGGTGGGGTATGTGAGGGTTAAGAAACGTCTTTTAATATTTATTTCACTAACAATGTTAAATCATTCTGAATTTTAAATTCTTTGTTATTAAGTAGATTCCTCTGCAACTCAAGATTTCTGAAAAGATGTCATATCTCTTGGCTTGTGTAAAGCAACAAACACTTATGAAATAGGCTGTATAATTTGAAAGTCATATGCCAGAAATAAGAGTCACCATATAAAGCCTTATGACATATTAAATAAGTAATTGTTGCTCTTTGTTGTAGTTTTCTTCTCTTTTACTTAATCCACACCTTAAAGATATGTCTCATTTCTACTTGGCTATGTCTCAAAGGAACCACCCCTTTCCTACTAAGTTCCTCTCTTCATTTTATAGCAAGTCCTTTCTACACTTATTTCTGCTGCAAGGAAATTATGGTTAAGTCATTGCAATCACAGAACTTCTTGATTTCAAATTCTGTGCTTAGATGGCAAATACCAAAGAAAACCACTTTAAAATCCCCTCTTCTCTCTTGGCACGGAAAAGAACTCATTAAAAATAAAAATGTTTATATAGAAAAGTTATAAGCAATGAGGAGAAAGTTTACACAATAAGATATACAAAGTCCCATCCCTCATTGAAATATCAGGTTGTTTGAGTCATTAAATTATTAGAACTAAGATGTCACTTTTAAATTAACAAATTAAATTAATTAAAAATTTTCAAGGGTTTCCACAAAATAAAACCAAAATTTGACACAATAATTGAAATATCTATCATTAAATAAATATTCCTTGTCAAATAAAGATAAATTATTATAAATGAGGAAAGATGAGGCATTGTAACAGCTAAGAAAAATGTTATCTGTGTATGATGAGTATTCTAAATAAAGAGATTTAGGCTGTGTTATTAAAATTATAAGATACAGCACAGGGGAAAAATACTAGCTAAAGTTGCCAAATATCCATTATATTCCAGTTCAGATATGTGAGAAAGAAATCCATTAAAGAACTACTTTTGCTTACTATTGAGTGAATAAAGCATGTGAAAATGTGAACAGAAATTCAAACAAAGAGAAGAACTTAGTAAAGTCTACAAGCTTCCTTTTAATCAGTTTAATGTGTCTTCAATATTATCGGAGCTAATTCTAGCTACTTAGTCTCCTAGTCTAAAGGTTTGCACAAATACGATAGGAGAAAATCAAACATGTTTTTCTTTTTAAAAAATAGTTTTATATATAATACAAATTAAATTAACAGCTCAAGCATATTACATATCACAAACAGTAACAATATTATTTTATAAAAGGTAATTGAGCTATTAATTTTAGAAACAAACTAAGGTGTTGTGAAAATTTCCTTTTTTTAATTTTTTCAGTATAGGGAAGAAACATTTCAGAGCAATTCTCTTCACATTGTCATAAACCTATTATAAAACATCCAAGTTGTTGGGATGGAAAACATTATTTCATTAAAATCTCAACCAGAATCTATAGAGAGTACCAACCAAATGCAATGCAAATTTTACTGAATTAAAAAATACTAAAATGAAAACAATTCTATATAAATCTGTCAGAAGTACAAACTTGATATTAGAACTCTATTTCATTTCTTTTTCAGAAAACATGTCATAAAAATCCTAAAATATAAGGAAGAGAATAAAAAACTTAATACAGCTGAAATCTTCTTGAAGATGAGTTAAACAACAAAATCATTACCACAAATTTCACCACCATCATAATTTACTGCAAGATAAATCCATGGTATAGAGCCCTTTATATGAGTCATATTAACCTGCATACTTTGTGAGACAAAGTACCACAATTAGTACAGGAGACACTTCCACTGGGAAAAGATCAGAACACTATAGTAGCTAACACTTGTAGGACTCCACTGCTTCAGATAGACATTCCTACTATTAGTTAAGGTGATCTTGTCTGTAGTTGGATCCAATATTGTGTAACCTGATGTGCAAATCTTTGCTTTAGCTGTAAGGAAGAATCAATTCTTTGACTTCTGGGTTTTGCTTTGGAAAACTAGGGTTTACTATGCTCACTACTTCACATCTCCAAACACCTCCTATGTCAGTAAAAATGGAATAAAACTTTTCCAAAATTCATGTTGTTATCTGAATCTCATAACTTCAAGAATAGTTAAATGTTAACATTTGACTGGTGCCCTTTTAGTGCATATAAACAAGATTTTAAATATTCACTAGTTTAGTATTTTGTATAATAAATTTATGAATATTTTATCAATTAATTACTAAAGTTGTATCTTAAAAGATGATGAAAAAGCTAACAGATAAGTATATTGATGCAATTGATAAAACATTGTTCTATTATTGATATTTAATTATTGAATTTAACAAATATAAACTCCAAAGAAAACCACATTTGTGATAAAAGTCATGTAGTGTCCAGTCTTTGAAGTATCTACAATAAAAATTTTAGGATTCTAATAGGTACTGCTCCAGTTAAATAAATTAAGACATTTTGCCAACATATTGTGATTTGCAAAAATGAATATTTTTCTTTAGTCAAAGCCCAAGATTTGTGGTAATTCCAATATTAAGAACCATCTGTACAGGGATTGCTTACTTCTCTCACTTTGATTGTTGTTTTAAAATAACTGGTAGTCACTCTTACAGATGCCTGTTTAGCTGTGGGTTATTTTATTGAGCCTCCAGCAATATATAGGTAGCTCAATAATGTCTGAATCCAGTATTTATACTTGATTAGATATGAGTAAATGATATTTCCTTAAGAGATAATTTGAGATTTAACATACAATTTTAGCTGCAATGTGAAAACAGAAAGAGAGGGTAAATAGTGCAACAAAAGAATCATGCAAAAACACATATTGAATTTACACACAATCAAATTAGTGAAAAAATCTTCTATAATGTGTTACTCATTTCTCCCATTTGTTTTTTTCCTAATTTAGAAGCCATCAAAACATTTCTCACATATTTGTATGAATACCAAATTATTAATGTCTCCTTTTAAAGTCAAAACAAAATAGTATTAAATTTGTGGGGCATTTACTCCCATAAACAGAGTTCCCCTAATAGGTACCTGCCAAACATAGATGCCTTATATTTAAAATGTTGGTGACAATCTCATGTACCACTAGCTTCATTTTCTGTTAGACCCTTCTAGCTATTACATATTTACTTTTCTATGTTACATATTATCTTGTCTTCTCTTCTTGCCACTTCAGTTTTATTGAATAAATCTGTGCACTATATCAGAGTGCAACAAGCATTAGAAAATAGCACAAAGTGAAGACAACATTTTCTATGACTGACGTTATCTACAAAGCAGAGGAAATAGCAGCACCGCATGACTTCAAGTGCTTAAAAAAATCTATAAACCAATCCTCAGTGAATTAGGAGGCTGGAAATGCACATTAAAATGATATGTTCCATAAAGATCTCTATAGTGTGTAAATACTTTTGGATGCAGATGTAAACTCCCACATTTCATCCTGTAATATACGTTTTGTTACTTGAATCAAATCCTGACATGAAAATGGATAGTTTAAACTACCAAGTCAAAATTGGTATCATTTCTTTGCTAATTTTTGATAAGAAAATTACTTGAGGTCATTTACAAGCAATGTTTTGTTTTATGATGATATTTTAGAAAGGGCAGCTTCCAGTTCTTAGTTTTGATATGACTTTTGAGAAGTCTGAGTTACTTTGGCCTTCCTGGGGTTGGCCAATACATGTGTCAAGGACTGTTTTTCATAAGTTCTCCAGATCCTGAACCTGTATATGAACTCTAACAAGCTGCTTTTTGTTAGACATATTACTTCTATAATGGTATTTACTACTTTCCTAAGCAGCCCTTGTTATTTTCAGTAGGATCCCTTGGTCTAGTTTATGTGAAACAATGGTTAATATCTAATTTGTTGGGACCATGCCATGTTTGTGTTTTCCTGGAGTTGTAGAAGGTTGATTGCAGAAGGAGGAAGTCTGCCTCAAGTGATTATATTTCTCTATGAATTAGAATAATTACCAAGAGTTGCATTCAATGGTGTTATGAACATCAACTTTCTAATACAAGGTTAACAAGCAAACGGTAGGCAAACATCAGAATATAAGCGGCTTGTCAAGAACAGAAATTGTACGTACTGTGATTTTTCGCCCTTCTGCTGATTAGGATGGGGTTCCATCAATGGTGCCCCTGTCAGTAATACCATAATTTAGGGACAATTTCATTACAGCATTTTCCTGAAAATTCTTATATTAATATTCTTCTTGCTCATAAAATGTTACATTATCCCACATCTACAGGCTGGGAAATCTTCCTATGCTGTTACTTTATCTCAGACACAAATCACATACTTCCTGTCTTGTCAGCTTTGTGAAAGTGAGAAGAGAAGATTATTTGGCTATAATTCAGCTATACAGACTAACACTTATCAATGACTTTCTCCTTACTTGGAGCATGAAAACTAAACTCTGTATCTTACTTATCACCAAAAAGATAGTTCATCTTAATTTATGTTTATTTAATTTTTAACACAGTGCTTTTCTTTATCTTTCCTTTGTATCAATTAAGGCTAGCTAGTGATTTGTTTTTAAACTCTGCAGAATTATGATAACCTGAATCTTAAACCTGTGAAAGTATCATAAAACTAACCTTTAAGTAATTTTTGGACAACTTACACCTGTCTAATAAGTATACCAATACATTTTAGTTTTAGCATAATTTTCCTTTGAAGCATTGCTTTAAACTAGCACACATTTTTTATAATTACATGTAACTTAGTGAGATATTTAAAATATTTTCCAGGGCAGAATACTAGCATATTTTTTGGTATTATGCATCTGCTAGATACATATGGAATATATAACATTATTTATATTATTAAGTGTGTGCAGTCACATTGTATGGCATTATTTCTGTTTTAGAAACAAAATCTGAAGCTGTGCTGTTTTGAGTAAAATCCAATAATAAATATATCATAATTACTTTTAACTAATTCAACTTATCACTTTTTTGTATTTTGTGAATTTCACATCATGCACCCTGTTCCCTCTCATCTCCCTTCTCCCCTCAGACCTACCCTCTACCCTTGAAACCTCTCCCAGCATAAAAAAAATCTCATTGTGGAAACTGTAATGTGTCTCAATGTGCCCCACAATATTCCCCTTTTTCCACACATTTTTGTTTTCAAATGTTCATTATAATGACTCCTTAGTCTATCATGAGACCTCTAACTTCTGCTATTTGTCAATATTGGAACCTCCCTGCGACTCCTCTCATTATATTGTCATGGAGATCCTGTAGTTTTTGGTCTGTGGAAAAGTGTTCTTCATATATTTTAGCTGTACATCAATGGGGTATATGTTGGGATGGGCCAACTCAAATCCCTGGTTCTGTACCTGCAATCCCTGCATTCAGGTCCAATTCTAATGTGCTATTGATGTAAGGCACAGAGCCTGTTCTCCTGAGGACTGCAACACATAAGGGGCTGGACCGGCTCTCTTGACCCCTTCAGGGCCAACTCTCCTGCCTGCTACCTAGGGCAAGGGCAGCAGATAGTGGAGGGAATCTCTCCCTCACTACCATAAAGCAGACAAAAGGCAAGGCTGGTTTTCCTATACTCATTCCCTGGGGCTGGCTCACCCACAATCCAGACATCCAGGGCCAGCTGTACTGTGGTGCCTTGGCAGGGTGCAGAGCCTGCTCTCCTGAGTGTTGTTGCATGTGAGGAGCAGGGACAGCTCTCTTGCTTTCTTAACCCCAATGGAGCTGGTTCTCCTGTCTGCTGGTGGGGGAAAAGGCAAAAGAGAGGGGAGGATATCTTGCTTGCCCATACTACCATAAAGCAGACAAAAGGCAGCACTGGCACTCCCACACTCACATCCTTGGGGCTGAATAACCCAAAACCCTTCATCCAGGGTCAGGCAAGGTTCTTCTATTCTCTGGATTTCTTCATATATTGGGTGTCCATCTGTTGCTTGCCTGGTACTAGAATGTTGGTTGTCACAGGCTTCCACCCTGTCTGGGCCCCTTGGTGCAGAAGTGGTATTGGTCTACTGCATACTTTTTTCCAGGAATGTTAGGTTACTATTCTTTCAAATGCTCATAGGTCAGAACACTGAATATAAACATAGCCTCTCTCCTCTCTACTACCTAGCGATGCACATGTGACACAGCAGCCACATCTGCAGTGCCTCTTGAGCCAGGTAAAACTTACTAATTATTTAAAATGTAAAAATAGATTTTTAATATCAAACTTGTGATCACTCATTCTGCAAGAATTAAATTTCAATAAAAGGTAATTCATAAGTTATAAAATTGCATTACCTACAAAATAAAAGTTTGTTGTTCTGAGGTAAAAAAAAAACAAAAACAACAAGAAAAAAAAAAACATGGATGGAACTGGAAAGGGAGGGAGACAGAAAAGATAGACAAAGACAGAAAGAGACCACATAGGACAATTGTAAAACTGTATAAGAGAATGCATATCATTTATTTTTGAGGGTTTCTTGGGAATTCTAGACAAAACTTACTATAGGAAATCTATCACTGCCAAAGGTAAGGATCACATTCAGGTTTCCATACATAAAAATAATGTATGGAATTAAAATATATAGAGTGACAGGGTAAAAGAAGCAATGTAGGAGAAGGAGAGTAGAGAGATGAGCTACAGATTTTCATCACTCCAACTGTTCCTCTAAATCCAATGCCCCACTCTTATCTCAAAATATATCTTAAGAAGGATGCCACTTGCTGCATCCTTCCTTAAACCCTTATTCCATCTCCATGGGTCGTAGGGATCTGTTCCTCCAAATTTACTTCCTCCCACTCTAGCTTTATCTCAGTCTCCAACTACAGCATGCATTCCTTTAGAACCCTCAGGCTAACCATCCAGAAGGCAGGCAGCTTAGATGTGGATCTTCATTGCTTCCTTTTTCTCCTCCAAATTCAATATAGAAGTTTTATGTCTGTCTTTGTAGCAGACTATGTACTGAGGCTACCAGCTCCTTTTCTGCCCAAATCTCAGAAGGACTGCATTTTCCAACCTAATTTCCTTCCCACTCATCTTGTTATCACAGCCCCCATCTCCAGTAGTCTTTCTGTGGGAACCACTAGCAAAGCCTGAAAAGGAGCAAGTAGGCCAGAGAAGCATATAGGTGAGCTTCAGATCTTCATTATAACTCCTCTCTTTTGACAATATATAAAGTATTATCTTTCAATCTGGATTAAAGAAAAAATTATTTTGTTATTTTGGAGTTAAACAAGCCTTAGTGTATATATTTTGAGATCTCAAAGGACAATTTGTTTGTATTGAGTAGGCCTTTTGTAAGTAGCTTTTAAACTTATGTCCTTCCAAATCCTATGTGTCTGTCTCTGCATTCTAATTATTGGGATCAAAGACCTGTGGTTCCCATCTGAAGGGATTAAAGATTTGTTCCACCACTCCTGGATCGAAGTTTTTCTCTATTTAGAGTTTGTTTTGTATCAGGCTGACCTTGAGCTCTGAGATCTGCCTGTTTCTTTCTCTAGTGTGTTGGGATTAAGGGTTAAATTTGCTTCAGGAGAAATATTACCTGACCTCCCCCCTCCCCCCAAAAAAAAAGTAATTGTCCCAGAGTTAGGATTAGGGCAGGGCTCTGTTCTTATCTTTCCAGGAGATTTAAAGCATCCATTCAAGGAATCCAGGGACAACTGGACAGTGGAAACCTCAACAGAAAACAGAATCAGACACCAAAGAAGACAAGTGGCCCAGATGATCCAGCCTTGCAGACTTCCTCAATAGCTGTTTCCATCAAAAGTCTACAACCACAACAACTCAAAATCGCTAAGATCGTTCAGCTCAACACACTGCCCCAGCCAGAACTTCAGTAAAGCCTGGAAGATCAGCTTCTATCTACAAACTTCTTAGGACATCTAAACAGCTGAGCACAAAAGGACTGAACATAAAAGGATTGTATTAACATTTTTAACCATTTTTCCATTCTGGTTTGGGCCCCAAACAGGTTTACTACGACACAAATCAGCAGGAAGTCATTTTAAGAGAGCAACGTCCCATGCCCAGAGGGTGGGGAGGG
This sequence comes from Lophiomys imhausi, assembly GCA_907164525.1. Classification (NCBI taxonomy): domain Eukaryota; kingdom Metazoa; phylum Chordata; class Mammalia; order Rodentia; family Muridae; genus Lophiomys; species Lophiomys imhausi. The sequence goes on along the minus strand of CAJQZJ010033173.1, from coordinate 3,428,027 downwards.
TGTCCCCCCCCTTTTTGGTTATTTATTGGATAACAGAAAACTTTGTTATTTAGGGGAAAAGACTACAAGCTGTTAAATATTCTTGTTAAATGGGTTTTGGAGGTTAGACCCAGGGACTTCTTTTTCTTTTCTGTACCCTTCTTTCTCTCCTATGTAGGAGTGCACAGACTCGAGAAAAATGGGACATAGACATAGTATGGGAAGGACCAAGAAGAAGGGACAGACTATTGAATATGCCCTTATACCTTTGTATATTGATACAAAATTAGTTTTATATTTGGCTAAAGTGGTATTGACCATTGTATATTTTGCAAAATTAAGATTGTATTGGACTACATTGGTATTGATCTTTGTATATTGATACAAAATTAAGATTATATTTGGCCACAATGGTATTGATCCTTGTATATTGATGTAATATTAAGATTGTATTGGGCTACATAGGCATTGATCTTTGTATATTGATACAAAATTAAGAGTATATTTGGCCACATTGGTACTGATCTTTGTATATTGATACAAAATTAAAGGTAACGCTTCTTAAAGGTATTGTACCTAGTGATGCTTAAAAATGAAATGTGAAGCTCTGGCCTCTTGATACCAACCGTCTTGAACGGTTTAGTATAGTTAAGAAATACAAACTCCTAGTCATGCAAGCGTGTCATTTTGTTAGCTACTATGATATTCTCTAAGCTACTCAAAAATCAAGTTGTTAAGAGACAAGCAATATTTGCTTATCTAAATACGAGTGATAGGGCACCTTCAAAAACCCCAAGAGATCTGCAGAACACGGCATTCAAAGATGTTTTCTTAAATTAAGATTTTTTTGATATCAAGACATGTCAGCTCCTGACAGCTCCTTCTATTCTACTCCAAGTAGAAGATGAGCATCGAAGAATCTCCAGTGTGAGATGGTTGAACTAATGGCAAGCTTATCTCTTGGCATGAAAAACCTCTTGCTTCAACTGTAGACAGACTGTTGTCCTAAAAAGACAAAACTTGGTAGCAGGGAAGTTGACAGCCTAGCTCTGCCAAGACAGGGTAGGTAAGTCCTTCATAATTCCTGCTCTACAATCAATGTATGTCAGAGAAGCGAGAACAAAAGGCTGAAGATTGATGCTGTAACATATGGAGAGAAAACGGGAACTGTCCAGGCAGCCACTGATATGTCATTTCTTAGTTTTGGATGAGGCAGGCCCTGAACTTCCTACATAATCAGATATATTTATCCCTCTCAGGTCTCTGAGGTGGTTGAAGAATAGATAGCTAGAGTCTCATAGTTAAATTTTGAGTTATTTAGGAATCAAGAGGGTGTTCTGGATCTAAGAAGATGTTTTTAAAATTGTGATGCAAGTTAGTATAAAAGCTGAGTCAGATATAGAACTTTAAACTCATGGAGATGGTTAGATAGTAGAATGTTAAAGTCAGGGGCAAATATGTATGGACTGGACATTGGGAATGTATGCTAAGCCATTTAACTCTCATAAATGTGGCATATTTAAAAAAAAAACAATTCCTGGATTTTTTTTTCTTGGATCAAAAGCAACAGAGATAATGACAATATCCTGTCCTCATTTAAAGATGCTCTGGACACCAAGTTTATCCATCGGTCTTGAATATAACTTCATTCCATTTCCATGCTTAATAAGCATAAGAATTTCTAAGAAAATGAGGCTGAGAGAAGCTAAAGGGTGAGCTCTTTATTTTTGAGTATTACACAGATACATTTATCCTTCTCAGGTCTCTGATGTGGTTGAAAACTTGATAGTTATAGTCTCACAGTTAAATTTCAAGTTGTTTAGGAATTAAAAGGATGTTCTAGGTCTAATGTTTTTAAGTTGGTAATGCAAGTTAGGGTGGAAACCGAGTTAGGTAGAGAACTTTAAACTCATTGAGATAGATGGATAATAGAATATTAATATTAGTTGTCAAATATGTATGGACTGGACATTGGGAATGTATGTTATACCTTATAATTTTTATAATTGTGTCCATTATAATTATTCTTATTGTTTTGTATTGTATTTATTGTTATAAAAAAGAGAGTCAATTATTGGACTAAAATGGGGAGCTATTGGGGTTAAAAAGATACCTCAAACTTAAAAAAAAAAAAAAGCAGATAGGAGGGTGAGGGGGAAGAGGGTAGGAGGATGTGGCCAGGAGGGGGAGGAGGAAGAGGGCTATGATTGATATGTAACTTGAAGAAATAAATAAATGTTAAAAATAAAATAAAAAAGAAAAAAAAAACTCCTTTCTTTTATATCCAATCTATCTGTCTCATGGTTAACTATGTTGCATACTGCCAGTTGTGGCCTGGCCTTACTCTCTGCCACTCTTTCTAGGGAAATAAGTCAATCATGGTGGAAACCATGCTTTCCTCCATCCTGATGACCTTCCTCAGTCTATCCCCTTTCTTAAATATCTGTACCCAATACCTAAGAATATATCTTACCCAGAACCCCTATATGGCCTCAGATTTGAGGATTCCAGAAAAAATTCTTACCAGGCAACACACAGCAACCAGATTCTTATAGAACAAGAGAAGACAAAAGAAGCTAGGGAAAAAAATATACCCACCCAACAAGATAAGACCAGATATTGGCACCTGAATTACAATCTTCCCAACATTAGTTGTCCAGACAACAGTGTAAAAGTACAATCAATAAAAACCAGGAAAATATAAGTCTCCAATACAGCCCAATATCCTTCCCACAGCAATCCCTGTATATTGCAACATAGCTGAAGCACAAGACAAAGTCCTTAAAATAACCTTTATGAATATGATAGAAGGCCTTAAAGAGAAAATTAATCAATCCCTGAATGAAATCTATAAAATCACAAACAATCAGTAGAAGGAAATGAATCAATCAGTTTAAGACCTGAAAGTGGAAATAGATTCAATAATGAAAACCCAAACTGAGGAATATTTCAAAATGAAAAATTTAGGAATTTGAACAGGAACATCAGAGGCAAGTATGACCACAGGAATAAAGAACATAAGAGATAGAATGAGGAAGCTCAGGCATTGAAGACACTATACTAACAATGGAAACCTCAGTTAAAGGAAATGTTAAATCTAAAATAAAAACAAAAGAGGAAGGAGAAGAGACAAGGGCAAAGAAATATTTGCCACCAAATGAAATAAAAAATTTCCCTAAGCAATAAATAAATAAATAAATAAAAATAAAGGGAAGAAAGAAAGAAAGGAAAAAGACAAGACATGGAAGAAGAAGATGGCTATCAAGTAGATGCCTATCAAGGTACCAGAAGTACTTTGAACATGGGATTAGACCAAAAAAGAAAAAAGAAATTTCTGTCAGTACTTAAAATTCAAAATATTAAATATACAGAACAAAGAAAAATAGTAATATTTGTAAGGTAAAAAAGTCAAATAACATACAAATGCAGAACTAATTAGAATAACACATGACTTCCCAGTGGAAGCTTTTAAAGCAAGAGGCACATAGTCAGGTGTTCCACAGACTCTGAAAACACAGATGCCACCCCAGGGCACTACACTAACAAATTTTGAATAGCAATAGGTGGATAAAATAAGATATTACATAATCAAACCAAATATAAGCGATATCTAACTACAAACTAAGCCCCCCAGAAGGCAGTAATTGGAAAATTCTAACCTAAAGAGGCTAAATACATCCAAGGAAACACAAGGAATATATAGTCTCAGACCAGCAAAAAAAAAAACAAAAAAAAAAACAAGAAGCACATACACATACACACCAACACCAACACCAAACAACAACAACAAAATTATAGGCCATTGCTATCTCTCAACAATTTCTTGAATGTCCAATAAAAAATAACAGACTAGCAGAATGGCTGCGCAAACAGGACCCATCCTTCTGCTGTATCCAAAACCACACTTTAGTATCAAGAATAGAAATTACTTCAGAGTATAATGGTGGAAGAAAATATCCAAGAAAATGTTCCTAAAATGAAAGTTGGTACAGCCATTTTAATGTCTGAAAAAACATAATTCAAACCAAAACAAGTTAGAAGAGATAGGCTGGGATATTATATACTCATCAAAGGAGAAATCCATCAGAAAGACATTGCAATTCTTAGCAACCTTGCACCAAGCATAAGAGCAAGCAAGTTCATAAAAAAAAAAAACTACTAAAGCATAAATCACATATTGACCCTTATACAGTGATAATGAGAGACTTCAACACATTACTCTCACCAATAGACAAATTATACAGACAAAAACTAAACATAGACATGATAGCACTAACTGATATTACAAACCAAATGAACCTAACAGATATGTAACTGAACATTTCTCCAAAATACAAAAGAATATTACTTCTCAGCACCTCATGGAAATTTCTTCAAGATTGAACAAAAACTCATACACAAAGTAATCCTCAATAGATATAAGAAAATGGAAATAACACCCTCATCCTCTCTAACTACCAATATCAAGCCTGGTTATCAACAACAACAGAAAGCTTACAACTGAACAACTTACTAGTAAATGAAAAGTAGATTAAGTTAGAAATTAAGAAAAAAAAAAGACATTCTAGAATCCAATGAAAATGAAATCACAGCCTACCCAAACTTATGGAACATAGTGAAGGTAGTTCTAAGAGACTAATTCATAGTATTAAGTGCTTACATAAGATAATTGGAGAGATATACTAGTAACTTAACAGCACACTTGAAAGCTCTAGAATAAAAGAAAGAAATCACATACAGAAAGAGTTTAAGGCAAGAAATAATCATAGTCAGGCCTGGAATTTATAAAATAGAAACAGATAAACAAAACAGAGTCAATGAAATGGAAGTTTTTTTATTTGACAAAATCAATAAGATTGTTGAGTCCTTATATAAATTACCTAAAAGGCAGAGAGAAAGATTCAAATTACTAAAATTAGAAACAAAAAAAGGGACATAGCAAAAGACACAAAAGGAAACCAGAGAAACATAATGACATTAAAAAAAAACCTTTACACTACCAAATTGGAAAATATAAGAAGAAATGGATAATATGTTTGGTACATCCAACTTAAAAGAGATCAGGCAAGCCAGTGAAATAGACCTGTAGCTCCTAGTGAAATAGAAGCTATCATTAAAAAATCTGGCAAATGATAATGCCCAGGGCTAGATTTTTAGCACAGAATTTTACCAGACTATGAAAGAATAATTATTTTCAATGCTGCTCAAATTATCTCACAAAATAAGGAACATATTCCATTCATTTAATGTGGCCAGAGTTACTCAGAAAAAGATGCATGGATGATTCAACATGTGTTAATTGCAAATCAAGAAATGCTATCAAACATATAATCAGACTGAAAGACAAGAACCTAACTATCATCTCATTAGATTCATAAAACTCTTTTGACAAAAATATATTACCTTTTCATGATAAAAGTCTCTGAGAGATTAAGGATAAAGGGGGCATATATCAACATAATAAACAGATTTCAGCAAGCCCATACTCAATATCAATTCAAATGGAGAGAAACTCAAAGCAATTCTACTAAAATCAGGAAAAAAACAAGGTTGTCCACTATCTCAATACCCTATACCTATTCAATAGAGTACTTGAAATCTTTGCTAGATCAATAGGACAATAAAAGGAGACTAAGGGTTGCAGATTGGAAAGGAAGACATCAAAGGTTTTTTTTTTTTTTACAGATATTATTGTATGCATTAGTAAACCTTAAAATTTCACCAGGAAACTTCTACAGATGATAAACAATTCAAGCAAAGTAGCTATATACAATGTTAACACACAAAAAGAGTAGTATTCCTACACACATCAGACTGAAAAAGTGAACACCTTTCACAATAGCTTTATATAATGTTAAATATCTTATGATTACTTTACCCAAGCAACTGCAAAACACGTCTGATAAAAAAACAAAAAACAAAACAACAAAAAAAAAAAAAAACTTTGGCATGACCTGCTAGGTTCACTGGGGTGCAGCCAGCAGAAGTGAGCTGCATGCTGTCCCCTGAGCTCCACTGTTATGAACTCTGCTTCCCTTCCTGAGGAGTACTGCCAACACCAGGAACATCCAGTCAGTACTGGAGACAACTGTATGTCTAAAGGCCAGCATAAGAACACAATCAACAAAAACTAGGACAATAAATAACCACCAGAGTCCCACTATTCTGCTACAACAAGCACTGGATATCCTAATACAGTCAAAGCAAAATATGTCCCTAAATCCAGTCTTCTAAAGAGGATGGAGATAAAGAAGAAATGTATAAATCTCTTAAAGAAATACAGAAAAACATAATAAAACATGTGAAGAAAATGAATACATCTTCTCAAGACCTAAAAATGGAAATAGAGACAATAAAGAAAACACAAACTGAGGGAATCCTAGAGATGGAAAATTTAGGGAAGAGAACAAGAACTACAGATGTAAGCATAACCTACATAATACAAGAGTTGGAAGAGAGATTTTCAAGAGTACAAGATACAATTGAAGACATGGATACATTGGTGAAATGTGAAAGAAACTGTGAAATTGAAAAAGTTCTGGACATAAAACATCCAAGAAATCAGGGACAGTATAAAAAGAATAATAGTAACAGAAGATTAGGAATAGAATAATAGGAATAGAAGATTCCCCGCTCCAAGGCACAGACAATACTTTCATCCAAATCATAAAAGAAAATTTCCCCAACTTAAAGAAAGAGATTTCAATAAACATACAAGAAGATTACAGAACACCAAATAGATTGGAACAGAAAACAAAATCTTCCTGCCACATAAAAATCAAAATGGTAATTGTACAGAACAAGAAATGACTATTAAAAGCTGTAAAGGAAAACAGCCAAGTAGCATATATCATATAAAGGAAAACCATTCAGAATTACACTTGACTTCTCAACAGAGACTCTACAACCCAGAACGACCTGGGCAGATGTGTGGTAGACCCTAAGAGACCACAGATGTTACCCCAGGCTACTATACCCATCAAGGCTTTTAATCAGCATTGATGGAGAAAACAAGATATTCCATGGCAAAACCAAATTTAAATGATATCTATGCACAAATACAGCCCTATAAAAGATACATCAACATCAAAATAACAGGAACTAACAATCATTGGTCATTAATATTTCTCAACATCAGTGAACTCAATTCCTCAATAAAAACACACAGCCTAACAGAATGGATGTGTAAACAGGATATATCATTATGCTGCCTGAAGGAACACACCTCAGCAATGAAGATAGGCTTTACCTTGGAATAAAGGACTGGAAACAGAATTCTCAACAGAGGAATATCTAATGATTGAGAAATACTTAAAGAAATGTTCAAACTCTTTAGTTATCAGGGAAATGCAAAACAAAATGACAGGGAGATTCCATTCTGTACCCACCACAATGGCTTAGATCTATTGATCTCAACTCAAGTAATAGCATCTGTTAATAAGGACATGGGGCAAGGGGGAATATTCCTCCATTGCTTATGGGAGTGCAAACTTGCACAAACACTATGGAAATCAATTTGATGATTTCTCAGAAAATCAGGAATAGTTCTACCTCAAGATCTAGCTATACCACTCTTGGGAATATACTAAAAGATCCTCTACTATACATACTAAAAGGACACTTGAACAACTATCTTCATACCAGCTTTATTCTTAATACCCAGAAACTGTCAACAACCTACATGTCTCTCAACTGAAGAATGAATAAAGAAACTGTAGTACCTTTATATAAAACAATACTACTTTGTTATTAAAAACAAGGACATCATGAAACTTGCAGGCAAATGGATGGAACTAGAATATATCATCATGAGTGAAATAATCCAGACCCAGAAAAAAAATGTGATTTGTAAACAAATGGGTGGAACTAGAAAAGATCGTTCTAAGTGAGGTAACCCAGACCCAGAAAGAGACACCTGGTTATGTACTCACTTATAAGTGAGTGTTAGCCAAAAATTACAGGATTACTATGCTACAATCAACAGGCCCAAAGAAGATAAATAGCAAAGAGAATCCAAGGGAGGATATTTGAATCTTATTTAGAAGAGGAAATAGAATAGACCTAGGAGGTAGATGGAGGGAACTGGTTGAGTGTGGGTATTGGAAGAGAAATGGGTGTTGGAATCAGGTTTAGGGAGAGCTGACCAAAAGAGAGAAATATGTCAGGGGGAGCATCTCTGGACTGTTCCAGAGACATGTAATGGGGGATGTTCGAGGAAGTCTATGTGGGTGACCTTTGTGTGACACCTAGCAGCAAGGGATATGGAGCCTGAAGTGGCCACTTCCTGTAGCTAGGTAGGAATTCCAGTGGAGGGACAAGGAAGTTCACCAAACAACCCACAAATCTTTTGACCCAAAATTTGTCCTGATTACAAGATGTGCATGGACAAAGATTGAGCAGTGATGGAGGGAATATCAATCAAAGACTGGTGAAACTGGGATTCATCCCATGGGAGAAAAGCAATCTCTGACACTATTAGTGATACTCTACTATGTTTACAGTCACAACCTAACAATAAGTACCCCTTGAGAGTTTTCACCCAGCAGCTGATGGAAACAGTTACAAACACCCACAGCAAAATATTAGACAGAGTTAGGAGAGTCTTCACAAAGAGTTGGAGAAAGGATTGAGGGAACTGGAAGGAGTCAAGGACCTACAGAGTCAACTAATCTGTATCCATGGGGACTCACAGTGACTGAATCACCAACCAAAGACCATGCATGGATTGGACCTTAGATACTGCATATATGTAGTAGATGTGCATATTGGTCTTTATGTGGCTCCTGTAACAACTGGAGCAGGTTCACTCTCTGATTCTGATGTCTGCCTTTGGATCCTGTTCCTCTAACTGGGCTGACTTGTCTGGTTGTAGTGGTAGAGGATGTGCCTACTCCTCCAAGTACTTAATGTGCTGGGGCAAGTTGGTACCCATGGGGTCCTCAGCCTTCTCTGAGGAGAAGGAGGTTGGCAAATGAGGGAGGGATTATATGAGGAGGGACTTGGAGGAGGGAGGGGAGCTGTGATAGGGATGTAAAGTGAATAAATAAATTAAGGGAAAGAAAAAAGTTTAACACATTGAAGAAAGAAATTGAAGAAGATATCAGATGGAAAGATCCCTCATGCTCATGGATCAGTTCGATTAATATAGCGAAAGTGGCTATCCTACCAAAATAATCCACAGATTCAGTTCAATTCTTATCAAAATCCGAAGACAGTTCTTTACAGATCTTGAGAGGGCAATCTTCAGTTTCACCTTGAAACACGTAACAAACAGATTTCTGAATAATATAAGAATTATGAGAGTATACCTTCCTCTTATCAAGGTGTGCTACAGAGGTATAATAATAAAAACAGCACAGTATTAATACAAAAACAGAACAGCTGCATATAGAAGAATTTAAATATCAGGCTACACAAAATCAATTCCAAGTAGTAAGACTTCAACATAAAAACCAGATACACTGAACATGATAGAAGAGAAAGTGGGAAACAGTCTTGAACATATTGGCACCAGTAAAGGTGAAGACTTTTTGAATAAAACATAATTATCACAGGATCTAAGAACAACAATTAATAAATAGTGTGTATATTTTATTTTCTCAGATGAGGCATGAAATGCGAACCAAGCTATATGAATATATGGGTCAAGGCTAAGCCCAGAGTGCTCCTTTACTTTGCGCTAGCTATCCTTAGTCGCAGGCCTGGAATCTTTTTACCTCTATATAATCTTCAGTCAGCCAGGACCTTGAAGGCTTCAGTTTCCAACCTATATATGCTAGAATGTTTTCAGCCTCTGAGATTTACTGATGAATTGATTTACCCCTTGTAGCTCTTTCTGAAATTTAGCTGGCTGGATCAACTCAGCTCTTCTAACTCAAACTCCTTTCCAAGCTGACTGACTCAAATTGTCTTCTCTTGGCTTTTGATTGAATTGTTCCCCTTGGAAAAACTGCCTCTGAACTCCATGAACTGATCTGCATTGACTACACTTGGAACTGCATGAACTCAACTGAACTCAACTGCATGCAACTGAACTGCAACAAACTCAACTCTCCTATCTCTGTCTGATGCTTTTAAGTAGTTTCTCTTTTCTGTCTGTTCTCATCCTATCTCTGACTCATTCTGTCAAATCTTTCTCTGATTTTTCATGTTGTCTGCCTCTCACTTAGAACTCATTGTTTGTGATTAAAGATGTATACTAAAGGTGTATCTGTACTCCAGCCAGAAGGATTAAAGGTTTGTGGTGTTTCTGCATTCCAGCCAGATCAGACAGACCTAGATGGTCTTTGGATGAGATCCCTTGCCATAGCAGCTGTGTTGCTGGATTAAAATTCCTCTTCAAATAGGATCTAATAAAACTGAAGCTATGATTTGGGCAAAGCAGCAGCCTACAACATGACAAAAAGAAAGAAAGAAAAGCCCAACAACATTTCCTATAAAGTGTTAATATCCAAAATATGTAAAGAATTCAAAAATTTACTTATCAAGAAAACAAATAACCCAATCAAAAATGAAATATATATCTAAACAGAATTTTCAAAGGAAGAAACTGAAAATTCTGAAAACACTTAAAGAAATGTTCAGCGTCCTTATTCATAAAGGAAATGAAAATAAAACTACGGATTTTGTCTTGCAGCCATCAGAATGGCTAAGATCAAGAAAATAAGTTACAGCTCATGCTGGCATAATTGAAATCAGGGAAACACTCATCCATCATAAAAATTTAGATAAATGGCCTGAAAGCAAAAGCAATTTTTAAAGAGTAATATCTATGAATTTGTTATTTAATATCATTTAAGTAGATATTGCATTAGATTATGATCATAGGTACATAATCAAAATAATATAAAGAACCCATGAAATAAGTGACATTTATTGCTTTTCTATGTTCATGACAAGTAATAATACTCAGATTTATGAGAAAATATCTGATACAAGATAATTTTGAGAAGGATGCAAGTGTTATCTCTGTTGTTGCCAGGTGGAATCATTAACTGAGGTTCAGTTATGTTTGGAAAGTATTATTCATTGGGTTCTTTATTATGTAAGTACGCCATTAGATGTATATGTATTCTTCAGTGTCATACATTACCATAAGCTCAAAAGTTACATGACATAAGCTATTTCCATTCTATTTTAGTTGGAAACAGAGGCATCAACCAATTTTGTGTGAACTAGTATCTGGTTTTTCACCCACTCCATCCCTCTGAGAATTAGTAATACAACTCATCTCTGAGTTGTATGTATATATTAGAGTAGAAAATGGTGAACATTAGCAGACTGGTGAATGAAGTCAGACACAATGACTACTTATTTTATATTTCATAGAAAAAGAATTCTGGCAGTGGGATGCTATAATCCAGGAGACTGTATAATATCTAAAAATATTTTGATGAAACAGGGAAATAATAATTCTTTTTGAGGGGGCTGGAGAGATTTCTCAGTGGTTAATAGCACTGGCTGCTCTTCCAAAGGACCTAGGTTCAACTCCCAGCACTCACATGGCAGTTCACAGCTGTCTGTAATTGCTGGGCATGGTTGTGAACACCTTTAATCCCAGCACTTGGGAGGGAGAGGCAGGTGGGTCTCTCTGAGTTCAAGGCCAGTCTGATCTACAAAGTGAGTTCATGAAAGCCAATACAACACAGAGAAATCCGGTCTTGAAAAACAAAAAAAGGAAAAAAAAGAAAGAAAAGAGAAGTTTTTGAGTAGACTGTATTAGTATTTGCATATAACAAATACTAAAATATAAACAGCAGTGTCACTCGACTACTCATATTTGAAAATTTGAACAGTTAATTGTATCATGCATAAATTTTATGACAACTGGATTTATTTTGTTCAAATAATGACAGGGAACATGGAATCCAGACCTGCTATTACGACAGTCAATTCTCTCAAATAAACATAATACAGACCTTCCTGTAGATACCCACATTCTGCAGGTATACATCAAACAGAAAATAACTGTTAAAATAGAATGCTGTTGGAGGATTGTCACAGGCTCCAGGAAGCCTATAGGATAGAATTAAAGCATGTGAGTCACCATGATCCAGATATATGTATGTATGTATATATGAGTGTATGTATATATGTATGTATTATGTATGTGTATGTACATATATATATATGGAACAAGGTAGCTTTTATTATTTTTGTTATATTGTTCACTCTATTTTATTATCCTTAATACCTCTCCCTTCTTTCAAACCCTCCACGTTTTTCCTTCCAAACACCCAAAACTATGTGGGAGAGAAAGAAGATTAAAGGAGGAAACATAGGACTCTTTGAGCTATTTCCTGCTGATTACTATCTTTGGGTTCTTTGGGACAATAGCAATCTCAGTAGTCACAATATCCAGAAGTCCAGCACACCAGAAAACCAGGTAACAACAGCAGGAAGAACCAGCAGCAGTTTGGGGGAGCACCAACATCAGGAACAACATCCACCCCTTTCTTTGTACCCCCCACTTTCTTCTTGGTAGTACCCTCTCCACAGAGCTCTGCTTTTATTTTTCCTCTCTCAAGCCCTGAGTTAAACTTTCTCAGATGCCTAAACCATGTCCCTGCTAGCTTACCAGGCAGTAATAGTTTATACCTGTGGTCTTAACTGAAACAGCCTCACACCTGGGATTACAAAAAAAAAAAAATTCTCATAACTGTATTTTTTTAATATATAATTTTTTACTTTTGGTTACATCTCCATCACAGTGTCTTCTTTCCACCCCTTCCAGTCCTGAATACCCAGAAGTGGGTCCCAAGACAGAGCTATTCCAAGTTTTCTAATATATTGACAGACTGACCTCCATAGTGGTTGCACAAGCCTGCACTCCCACCAGCAATGGACTAGGGTACCCCTTTCTCCACACCCTCACCAGCATGTGCTGTCATTTGAGCTTTTGATCTTAGCCATTCTGACAGGTGTGAGATGGAATCTCAGAGTCGTCTTGAGTTGCATTTCTGATGATTAAGGATGCTGAGCATTTCTTCAAGTGTCTTTCAGCCTTTAGGGATTCCTTCTTTGTGAATTCTCTGTTTAGCTCTGTTTCCCATTTTTTGATTGGATTATTTGATTTCTTGGCATTTAATTTCTTAAGTTCTTTGTAAATTTTGGATATTAGCCCTCTGTCAGTTGTGGGGTTTGTGAAGATTTTTTTCCTAATCTGTAGGCTGTCATTTTGTTCGAATGAAAGTGTCTTTTGTCTCACAGAACCTTTTTAGTTTCATGAGGTCCCATTTACTGATTTTTGGTCTTAGATCCTGAGCTGCTGGTGTTCTGTTCAGGAAGTTTTCTCCTGTGCTGATGAGTTCGAGGGTTTTCCCCACTTTCTCTTCTAATAGATTTAGTGTGTCAGGCCTTATGTTAAGGTCTTTGATCCACTTGGACATAAGTTTTTTAGAAGGCGATAAGTATGGGTCTAATTTCATTATTTTACATGTTGACATCCAGTTACTTATACTAGCACCATTTGTTGAAGATGCTGTCCTTTTTTCCATTACATGGTTTTGGCTTCTTTGTCAAAAATTAAGGGACCATAAGTGTGTGGGTTCATTGCTGAGTTTTCAATTGAATTTCGTTGATCCACTTGTCTGTTTGTATACCAGTACCATGCTGTTTTAATTACTATTGCTCTGTAATATACCTTGAAATCACAGATGGTGATACCTCCAGGTTTGTTTTGTTTTGTTTTGTTTGTATAGGATTTATTTAGCTATTCTGGGTTTTTTGTTTTTCTACATGAAGTTGAGAATTGCTTTTTCCAGGTCTATAAAGATTTGTGGTGGTATTTTGATAGGAATTGCATTGAGTATGTATATTGCTTTTGGTAGAATGTCCATTTTATAATTTATTTTTTTTTTTTTTTTTGGTTTTTCGAGACAGGGTTTCTCTGTTTAACAGCTCTGGCTGTCCTGGACTCGCTTTGTAGACCAGGCTGGCCTCGAACTCGCAAAGATCCGCCTGCCTCTGCCTCCCAAGTGCTGGGATTAAAGGCGTGCGCCACCACCGCCCGGCTCATTTTATAATCTTGATCCTACCTATCCATGAGCATGGAGATCTTTCCATCTTCTGATGGCCTCTTCAATTTCTTTCTTCAAGGACTTGAAGTTCTTGTCATACAGGTCTTTCACTTGCTTGGTTAGAGTTACACACAGGTATTTTATATTGTTTGTAGCTATTTTGAAGGGTGTTGTTTCCCTAATTTCTTTCTCAGCTCATTTATTTGTTGTATAATTCCACCAGAGAACTCTTACAGCTGATAAACACCTTCAGCAAGGTGGCTGGATACAAAATTAATTTAAAAAAAAAACAGAAGCCCTTTTTTATACAACAAATAACTGTTTTTTTTTTAAAGAAAACTTTTACCACACATATGTCAAATATTTTGTCAATGACAGTTCAATGACTAAATGCCTCACTTAGAAGTTTAACTAAAGATCTGTTCACTGTATTTCAGGTGAAGTAGTGGGAAAAGGACAAGTTGAATTGATAGTAAAATATAGGTATTGATAGAACCTGAGTTCTTTGGCATCATACATCACATAATGGGAATCTATTGCTTAACATAGATTATTTACACTCTAGGTTATCTCAATCAATGAAGCCTTTTGCTTCAAATAGCTCCATAAACATGAAGTCATATTGTTATAGGTAATCAGCTACACTTTGCTGCTTGATTAAAGGGGAGATTTTATCTTTCAGCAGGAGATATTTTAATGAAGACAAAGAGAAAATAATTGTCTAATAGAAAACATAAGAAACAGTTTTCTTCTAGTTGACAGCCCCATAATAAAATAACAGCCTTCTAAAAAATATTCAAGTGGAAAATCTTTTGCTTAAAATTATGTAGAATTCATCTCAATGCAGTGATTAGTACAAAGTGTAGCTTTATTTTACATGGCAATAAAATAATTAGGCTTCTTTTCTTCATGTCAAATCGCTGTGATTTTTTTTTCAGTGATCTTATGAGTTCTGACAAGAGGATCCAGGCAAAAAATAAAACATAAAATACAAACCAGTCTTTGGCCACAACCATGAACTTTATGGTCTTTCAGTTCAAGTGAAGAAAGTCAAATTTATGAGAATTAATTAGAATGCACATATTCATTCCAGGTAGAAAAGCAACCAAAAATATTAAAGCCCATGTCCATGGGTGGGGATATGGCTCTGCCAGCAAATTACTTTCTGTACAAGTATTTATACCTAAATTTGCTTCTTGGAAACCATGCAAAAAGCCAGGCATGGTCATATTCACTTGTAATATCAAAATTGGGGAAACAGAGTAGCCATATCCCTAGGGCTCACTGTCCAGTCAGGTTAGTTAGCTTTGAGAGTTCTGGGTTAAGTGCAAATGTGTCTGGTGCCTTCCACATATTCACACCACACTGGCACATACAAATATACCCATAAGAGAGCATGCCAAAACCACAAAAGCCCATTATCCATATACACAGATATGTTCAGAAATCTCTTCATACAAAAGAACATTTGTTTACAAATTTCTCTTCTTTCAGTCACTGAGTATTTCCAAAATCAAGAACCTTCATGCATATTTAAAGGTCTCTCTCCTGTGACAACTTTTTCCTTGCTTTACACCTTGTCTCTCTGCCCTCAGCTCTCTATATCACTCATCCACTGTGGTCTGACCTGTTGTAAACTCAAAGGATTTTTTTAATGTCTCAGGAAGGTAGATTTTAAACAAGGATTTCAAATTTTAGCCATTGCCTAGCTTTAAAAGGTCAATGTAAAAATAATTTAAGGGAAGAAATTTGAAAAGGAGCAAAAGAAAATTATCCAATTTTGCACAGTCATCTCTGCAAAAGTCCAAAAAAATAGCTAATAAATAGCAAAACCTGGGAAAGGTCAAAATGGAAATTATTAATAAATGCTAAATAACCCAGGGCTAGTGCCAGCAATACGAAAAATGATGAAATACTAATTTCAAACCTCCTTGTGAAGTCAAAAATCTTTATATTTAATTCAAAATATCCATAAGATGGAAAAAAAAACACATTTTCCACACTACAGTTTTGCAGCCTTGATTACTAGACTACTGAAAGAAATGTCATTTCTGCTTAGGATGCCAATAAATAGCTTTTATCTTTCATAGATTGCTATATAGTTTATTAAAATAAATTTATTAATTTATCAGATGACTCAGGGGTCTTTTCTCCTAAACCAAGTTAATAAGTAAAAAAGAAAGAACAATTTAGGAAAAGGATTTATAAATATTTCCCTTTAGTGGCCAGCAGGTAGACCTTAGTTATTCTTAAACTTAAAGCTATTAACTCTAAAACATTACACTTTATTTTTATTCAATATTTATGTATGATCTGGGTATCTCTGTGTATATGGACACACTTGTGTGCCTGTCCAAGAATTCAGAAGAGGATGCCAGATACATTGGAGCTATAGTTACAGGTGTTTCTGAGTTTCCTACTGTGTGTTGGGAATTCAGTTCCAATCACCTGGAGAACCAAGCTATTTTAAGGAATGAGCCATCTCTCTAGCCTCAATGTTATATTTTATAACTTTATTTTGTAGACACATAGCAATATTTTGTTTCAGATGTATATAACATAAAGATCTTTTAAATTTCTGAGTGGTTATTTGTGAAGTTATTACATTCAAAGCACTGTATGAGTTATTATAAATAATAGGACATGTTTTACATATTCCTTTGTCACATAACAACCCCAAGTTCAATGTGTAAGGCCATCTTACTCTGGATCAATCTGTGTAGCTTACAATGTTTTTCAATATAATAAACTTAGAAAACACTCATTTTTATATTAAAATTTGTCTTCCTGTTGAATGTATATTGACCATCAATGTTAGGAACCAGTTTATTCATTATTTATCTTATTCATGTATTTGTGTTTATATTTCAAAAATAAGTTTATTATAGGAAATAGAACTTTAATATTAATTACAATTGTTATTTTAAAAAGCCTATCAAACTATCAGACTTAGAGTTCCTCACCTGTAATCTTAGCACTTGGGAGAAGGAAGCAAAAAAAAAAACGAAAGAGAAAGAAAAAGAAAGAGTAATGTCACACTGTACTAAATCACAAGGTATTGTTTCAAAAGTATGTTAAAATCAATGACAAATGGGTTCATGTTGATGTTGCCAGTTTCTTTTTCTAAACTCTGGTCCAATTCATTGACATTTTAGTGCTCCTTCTTTATATTTCATTTTTTATTCTTTAGAAATGCTCTAAGCTTGTTGAACAAACCATGAAATAAAATCATGTAAGCTCAAGACTAAATAAATATCTCTGTTATAAACAAAATATTACATAATTAAATTTATAATGAATTCTTAAGGAGAAAATACTAATTGGAAACATATTAAAATATAACTTTTAAACAGATTTGCAGGAACTTTCAAATGTTATTCATTTTATTCTATGATATTTTTAAAATGAGATCTATAAGAAAAAGAATTTCCAGAAAACCTTACAATGTCTAATGATAGTTGTTTTGTATAATAAGGATGAGAATTATTATGATTCCATTTTAGTTTTTTGTGCAATAGTTGTCCTTGAGAAATCTGTGTCTGGCATGTTAAATCTTCAGAGGCCACTGAGAATAGTCAAATATAAAAATAATTCTTGGTTCTACTGCTACAGCATCTTTTTAATGGAGTGAACATCTCTTGTGAAAGAGTAGATAACATGAATTAACTGTTGACTCAGAATGTTCAGAATGCCGAGTGAAGCAAGTCAAAGAAAAAAGCTATTATGCAATAATGAGATTTCTTTTTAAACACCTGCATACAACAAGAATAATGCTAGAACATTATAAATGAAAGAAATACAAAAATGTGGCTAGAGTTGTGGGACAGGCTTTGGGAATGAAAAATACCACCATATAGGCAAGGCATAGCAGGTTCTCAATGAACACAACTACATTTCAGACAATAAAAAAAATGTAGAATAGAAAGCAGTTCCAATACAATTTATTATAAAAATTCAAGTATTTATGGAATAGAAAAACCAAAGTTGTTGAGACAGAATTAAATAAACTCTTGAAATTTTGGGGCAATTCAAATGTGCCGAAGTTCATTTTTCCTGGGACATTCTATACAGAGAAGACATCAACTAATATATAAAAGTGTAGAAAACACAGAAAGACTGACACAACATTTAAGTGTATTTACAGTAAGCAGTACAATTGGAAACATGTTAAAACAGTGTTCCCAAAAGAGGTTACTACTAATTTTTAATCAACCATACCTGATAAGATACTATGTATCCATGAACTGTATTAAACTATATTTATTAATACTTAAACATCTATTACCTAAGAACCAACCCTAGCCCTTTTGAGAGGATACCCAGATCTTGTAGCACAGGTCCCTGAGGGCAACTTCCTTCATAGTCTGTCTCCAGGAACAGTGCAATAGCAACTGCTCTGTGGTCAATTGGCTATCACATCAGTTGCCTGCTCACTTCAGCTTAAGCTCGAGGCCTCCTCAATCAGCCTTGGCAGCATGGCCTGCAGTTGGCACATGTTTGCCTGGCACTGAGGCCTCTGGTGGGTCCCTGGCTTCCTCAGCCATACTCCTCCATGGGTCTCTCAGAGCGTAGCCTCTGTCTCTGTAGTTGCTCTCCTCACAATCTATTTTTCTGCAACCTCAGAGCTCCTGCACCTCACAACTTGCTCATTCTCTTGGCTCCAGGTTCTTTGAATCTACTCAATCTCAGGCCTCTCTATTTATAGTGTTAGCTCTCAGGGCCCAGCACCCCTACTGTCCTCAGACTCATGCAACCAGCCTGCCTCAGTCACTCAGCTTGAGATAGGCTTCCAGCGCTGCTGTCTGATTCTTACTACCTCAGAGCTGGTGTGACCTAAGGGCTGGTTCATGCATCTCTGAAGTCCCATCTTTTCTGTCAGCCACTTCACTCTCTGTCTCTCATGTGCTCCCTAGGGCTCTGCTCTGCTCTCTCCCACGCTAGGCTCTGCTGTCACTACCTTAGAGGGCTGCACTCATGGTTTTATCTGGATTCTTTTTCCATGGCCTTCTCCAGGGCACTGTCTGCAATCTCTCAGAGCCAACTTCAAAACAAGACTTGCCTAGCCTAAATCCAATCTGGGCTCCATCCACCCAGACCGTAATCTTTCTAGCGTCTTTCAATCATGACAATGTTGAGAACCAATGCCAATCCAAAAGTCATTTTTCAGTTTGCCAGTCTTTCCTTCTTATACCCAGGACAACGTGTGTTCTGCCAGGTATATCCCTCAGGAACAAGGCTTCAGGCTAACTTCGAATGCCCTTTTGCATGTCTGCATTTCAGAAGCCCTTACATATTTACTAAAGAAATCTAACTTCCATCATGATATTTTTTTATTGTAATAGCTAGTCTCTAACACAAAATTACTTTAAAAGAACTTGAGTTTTAATTTATGGCTAACATTTGAACTTCTGAATATAATGTGATATTATATTGTTATGATGAACCAATACTTTTATAAAGATTTTCATTAAAATAATTATTTAAAATAAGTCTATAGAGAAGATTGCATGGTTAAGCTCATTTTCTGTTCCAGAGTACCTGAGTTTGGTTTCCATACCCCATGTCAGGAAGCTCACAACCATCTGTAATACAGTTCTAGCATATTTAATCTCTTTGGTTTCAATGGGGACTGCACTCAAGTGTACATACCCACATACAAAAACAAATACATCTATACATAACTAAAATTAATAAGAACAAATCTTTAAAAATAAAATGATAATTTTAAATCACATAATAAATTAAAATTTCAAATCAAATTTTAATTATAACAAGGATTTAGGAAGAAAAAATGTTCCATATTTGTCAAGAAAACCCTTTGGACACCACTTCTGCAGTTTCAGTGATGGGTTCCTTGGGGATCACTATATTCTCTGATTTTGGATTCAAGATTCGTACATATGATGTCCAGCTGTCAACATTCTAGTGGCTGACATTGAAGGTGTTTAGACACAGTGATCTTTCTGATGTGACAGTTCTCTTCAAATACCTCCAAATATTTCAATAAATCATTTTGGACATTATCTTTATTCTACTCAGTGTAGCTACAGTGGTTCTTAGGTTATGTCATTCATTCAAGTAAACACTTTCATGAAGTCTCTGAGTCCAGGGGTTAATGCAATGAGAGTAAATCCATTTAAAAGTCTGACATTGTATATTTTGCGATGAGTATCTCAGTGCTTTCTCCTTTTAAAGAATGTTTCTATTAAAATTAAAATATGTATGCCTGCAAAAGTTGAAAAATATAAAGACGGTGAAATGATCTTTCTGAATTCAGAACCAAATAAATTAGTTTTGAGTAATATTTTTGATCATTTATTTTTCTAGTGTATAGCTAAATGATTTATTTTATTCAATATATTCATATATGTGTATATTTTATGTAAGTGTATATACACACAAATTATAGTTTCTGATTATATAGCATCAATATTTTTAAACTATAATAAACATAATTGAACTATTTTTTCCTCTATAAGTGTGTTCTGAGATGGTTTATTTTATTGGAGAGCTCAGATTATTCCCTCCTTTAAGACCATTTCCAATACCTGAAAATGATTTAGCAGGTTTACCTGTACTTTCCATAAAAGCCTGATGACCTGAGTTCCAAAACTAGACCCCATAGTAGAAAAGCAAGAACAGGCTCCCATTTGTTGTTCTCTATTTCCTCTCTCTCACACACTATATACTACTAATAAATAAACTTAAAAATTAAATCAGTTTCCTATTTGTACTGAATTGAATTTTTTCTTTATACTTTTAAAATAAACATTTAATTAATTCCCTGTGCTACTTAACAGTAATTTTTTTGGCTTACTAGAAAGTTTTCTTTTCATTAATCTGTGTATTTATCCATTTTGAATCCAAATCTCACTCCCACTTCCTTCTCTCCTCCCTTTTCCAAACTCTCACCCACTTCTCCCATTATTCCCTCCTCTTCTCCCCCCTCTTCCCCTGTGCCCCAATCCACTCTAACATCAAATTGTAGCATGAATAAGTTCCTCCTCTTCCACTGAGGCCAGATAAATTAACCGTGCTAGGGGAAAGGTATCTAATGGCAGTCAATGGAGTCCAAATCAGAGACAGCCCCCACTCCATTTGTTAGGAGATCCACTTGAAGACCAAGCATTCCTTCAGCTTCTTATGTGTAAGAAGAGCCGTAAATATTTAAATTAGTTTTTGTTCGTGATATTTGTTTTTAATTTTTGCAATAGGGTAGATGGGATTGTAGTTTGGGATTTCAATATTTTTTCTTTTTCATGTTTATTTATTACTTCAGGTTACATCTCCATCACAGAACCCTATTTCAACCCCTCTCAGTCCCACCCTCCCACCATCTACCCCTACCCCCATCACTTCCATCCCACTCCTCCAGAGTGGAGTGTATCCACATATCAGTCCTCTACCCCAGTTCAACAGTCATATGAGGACCAAGAGACTCCTCATACACTGGGGGCCCACATGGCAGCACCACTAGGGCAAAGTGTCTCATTGACAGGTAACTAAGTCTATGTACCTGTTCCCTTTGGTGCATCAGCTGTAGAATAGTTATCCTGAACTACATGGCTAAAATCCTATAATAAGTGAATAGATGTCATGTGTATCTTTCTGAGTCTGTGTTAGCTCACTCAGGATGAGCTTCTCTAGTTCTATTCACTTGGCTGAAAATTCTATGATTTCATTGTTTCTGATGGTGGTGTAGTATTCCATTGTGTAGATGTACCAAAATTTAATTTATTTATTTTAAATCCATTCCTCGTTTGAGGGACAACTTGGTTGTTTCCAGTTTCTAGCTATTACAAATAAGGCTGCTATGGACATAGATGAGGAAACGTTCTTGTGGTTTGGTGAGGAATCATTTGGATATATACCCAGAAGTGATATGGCTAGGTTTTGAGGTAGAGCTATTTAACATTTTCTAAGATATTGTCTGACAGACTGATTTCCATAGTGGTTGTACAAGTTTGCACTCCCACCAGTAATGGAAGAGAGTTCCCCTTTCTCCACAACCTCAGCAGCATCTGCTATCATTTGAGTTTTTTATTTTAGCCATTCTGACAGGTGTGAGATGGAATCTCAGAGTCGTTTTGAGTTGCATTTCTCTGATGATTAAGGATGCTGAGCACTTCTTCAAGTGTCTCTCAGCCATTAGGAATTCTTCCTTTGTGAATTCCCTGTTTAGTTCTGTTCCCCATTTTTTGATTGGATTATTTGATTTCTTGGCATTTAATTTCTTGAGTTCTTTGTAAATTTTGTATATTAGTCCTCTGTCAGATGTGGGGTTGGTGAAGATTTTCTCCCAGTCTGTTGGTTGCCATTTTGTTCAAATGACAGTGTCTTTTGCCTTACAGAACCTTTTCAGTTTCATGAGGTCCCATTTATTGATTGTTGGTCTTAGATCCTGAGCTTTGGTGTTCTGTTCAGGAAGTTGTTACCTGTGCTGATGAGTTCAAGCATTTTCCCCACTTTCTCTTCTAATAGATTTAGTGTGTCAGTCCTTATGTTAAGGTCTTTGATCCACTTGGACTTAATTTTTATTCAACATGATGAGTATGTGTCTAATTTCATTCTTTTACATATCGACATCCAGTTATGCCAGCACCATTTGTTGAAGATGCTGTCCTTTTTTCATTGTGCAGTTTTGGCTTCTTTGTCAAAATTAAAGTGATCATAGGTGTGTGGGTTCATTTCTGGGTCTTCAATTTGATTCCATTGATCCACTGATCTGTTTCTATACCAGTACCATCCTGTTTTTATTACTATTGCTCTGTAGTACAGCTTAAAATCTGGGATGTTGATGCCTCCAGATTTTTTTTTCTTTTGTTATTATTGTACAGGGTTGATTTAGCTATTCTGGGTTTTTGATTATTCCATATGAAGTTGAGAATTGCTTTTTCAAGGTCTATAAAGAATTGTGTTGATATTTTGATAGGAATTGTATTGAATCTCTATATTGCTTTTGGCAGAATGGCCATTTTTATTATGTTGATCCTACCTATCCATGAGTATGGGAGATCTTTCCATCTCATGTCCTCTTCAGTTTCTTTCTTCAAATACTTGCAGTTCTTGTCATACAGGTCTTTCAACTTGTTTGGTTAGAGTTGGAAGCAAGCTGGAGCAGCCATCCAAATATCAAATAAAATATTCTTTCAACTGAACTTAATCAAAAAAGATAGTGAAGGGCACCACATACTTGTTAAAGGAAAATTTCATCAAGATGACATCTCAATTCATATCTATGCCCCAAATACAAGGGCACCCACATTTGTAAAAGAAACTCTTCTATAGCTTAAAACTCACATTGATTCCCACAAAATAGTAGTGGGAGACTTCAACACTCCACTCACAACCATGGACAGGTCACTGAGACAGAAACTAAATAGAGAAATAATGAACCTAACAGAAGTCATGAACCAAATGGACCTAACAGATATAAACAGAACGTTTCACTCAAACACAAAAGGATACACCTTATTTTCAGCACCACATGGAACCTCCTCCAAAATTGACCTTATAGTTGGACACAAAGCAAGCCTCAACATATATAAGAAAATTTAAATAAGCCCTTGCATATTATCACACCGCTATGGAATGAAGCTGGACTTCAACACAACAGAAATAATAGAAAGCCTACACATTCTTGAAAACTGAACAACTCTCTACTGAATGACCAGTGGGTCAAGAAAGAAATAAAGAAGGAAATCAAAGACTTCTTGAAATCCGATGACAATGAAGGCACTACATACCCAAACCTATGGGACACAATGAAAGCAGTGCTACGAGGAAACGCATTGCACTAAGTGCCTTCAAAAAGAAAATTGTGACAGCTCATATTAGCGAATTAACAGAAGAAGTGGAAAGATATATAAGCAAAAACTCCCAAGAGGAGCAGAAGGCAGGAAATATTCAAACTTAGGGATTTCAATATTGTTATGCCCACTATTTTGAGGTAGAGAATGAAAATAACTTCCCCAATAGCATGTAATTGGGAATTACTTAAATGAGGATATGTATTAAAGTCATCTGGCTCTAGAGTTTGATCTAAAGGACAATGAACTATGAATATGCTCACATGTCATGAAAACAAGTTTATTTTTTGAGTTATGGAATCTGAATTCAGGACTAAGGTAACAGTTTGAAGATAGTGATATACATTTAAAATGTGTCAAATGCAATCTAGATCTTAGAAATGTCCCTGGACCTCACAAAACATCCCCTTTTAATACACAATTGCTAAGTCAAGTTTGAAATTAAATCTCTGAAAAATTATCAATACAGAAAATGAATTCACCTTTGTCAAAGAATCATAGAACCTCTCTCTCTCTCTCTCTCTCTCTCTCTCTCTGTGTGTGTGTGTGTGTGTGTGTGTGTGTGTGTGTGTGTTTATGAATGAATGGTAGGAAACTTATTTTCTTGTTTATTTATTTATTGTTCATCCCTCTCACTGATATAAGGATGATAATATACTGTATTAGCTGTTTCTTTAGGATTAAAAAGGTTAGAGACTGTGGATCCCAACATCTATTTCAATCATTTGCTGGACAGAGAACCTGGACTCTTGTGGAAGAGTTGGGGGAAGGAGAGCATCACTGGAAGGTGAAAAGAATTACACAACAAGACCAACAGAGACAAATAACTAATGTCCATGGGTTCACAGAGATTGGACCATCAACCAAAGAACATGCATGGAATGAACTCAGGCTCCCTACACTCATGAAGTTGAGGGACAGTCTGGTCTTTATGTAAGCCCCCTATCAATTGAAGCAGAGGTTATCCCTGACACCCACTCTGTTTCCTATAGTCGGATAACTTTCCCTTAGCTGGGCTGCATTGTTGGGCTTCAGTAGAAGATGATACAGTTTGTTCTAAAGTTACATGAAGTACTAGGGAATGTTGGTGGGTGGGATACCTTCTCTAAGAAAAAGGGAGGGTAAAAAGGATATTGAGGGTTGTAGGATGGAATTTTGAGGAGAGAGAGGAGGGGTCTGTGAACGGGTAGTTAAAATGCACAAATAAATTAAATTTATAAAAAAATATGTAATCTCTGTAACAGTCAGGGATATTGCTTATATGTCAGCTATTTATAGTTAATAAAATACTGTATGTGTATTCACATGCTAAGACTCGATGGCTTTCATAACTCTTTGATATACTAAAATTAACTGCTACAGTAAAATTTCAGAAACAATTAAAAATTAGAGGCATATACATGGCCATATACAAATACTGATGAAATGGATAATTACTTTTATTATTGATGAGATTCAGAGAAAAAAGAGTTTGGACAGAGAAGCTGAATCAGGCATTCCAAAAATGTTCTTACTAAAAGTGTAAATGGAAGAGTTCTTATTCCCATTTCTTTGTTATGTTCCAAATCAGCACTTCTGCCTAAAGGCTATCCAGGAGTAGGTAACTAAACTGAGACAAGTACCTGGATATCTGGTTGAATTAACTGTACTGATGGTTATGACACTTCCCATAAATCATCCCAATTTCTTTTGTAACTCATTTAACCCTCTATACCCAGGTTATCTTCAGTTTAGTGGTGTCTTGTTTCCTGGGACATCTACTGTATTACTGGAGCTCTGTGCACCCCCACACTTTCTCTCTCCAATCTATGAATCTATGAGAAATATCTCTCTAATGATTACATTTTATAGTCTACAAATTACATGCTTTGTGTTCCTTAGTTTGGGACTGTTTTATTTGTCAGTGTTAGGGTTCCTAGGACCCTTCCTCATTAAGAAAGAGTCCAACATCCTCAATGATATCCTGGTATACATTGTTTTCTCTAGCCAGTAATCTATTTATCTCTAGGAAAAAAATCTTCATCCCAACATCTTATTACCACATAAGACATATCTTCCAGAAGCGTATTTTAAGCCAGTAAATTTTACCAAAGATATTCTTGGCTAGTGGCAGTGTACAGATGTGACTAAGATGGGGTAAATGTATTGACAGTTCATTGTGTGAAAAGTTTTGTTTATATAGTATAGGAAAGATCAAGAAAAAAGGACAGATTACTGAATATGGCCTTATACCTTTGTATACTGATACAAAATTAATATTATATTTGGCTAAGTTGGTATTGATCATTGTATATTAATGTAAAATTAAGATTGTATAGGGCTACATCGGTATTGATCTTTGTATATTGATACAAAATTAAGATTATATTTGGCCACAACGGTATTGACCCTTGTATATTGATGTAAAATTAAGATTGTATTGGGCTACATCAGTACTGATCTTTGTATATTGATACAAAATTAAGATTATATTTGGCCACAACGGTATTGACCCTTGTATATTGATGTAAAATTAAGATTGTATTGGTCTACATCGGTATTGACCCTTGTATATTGATACAAAATTAAGGGTAACGCTTCTTAAAGGTAATGTTCGTAGTAATACTTAAAAATGAAATGTCAAGTTTTGACCTCTTGCTACCAACCGACATAAACTGTTTAGGATAATTAAGAAACAGAAACTAATAGTCATGAAAACATGTCATTTTGTTAGTTACTATGACAGTCTATCACAGTTATTTTCTAAGCTACTCAGAAATCAAGTTGCTAAGAGACAAGCAATATTTGCTTATCCAAATATAAGAGATAGATAGGGCATCTTCAAAAACCTCAAGAGATCTGCAGAATATGGCATTCAAAGATGTTTTCTTTTTTTTTTTTTTTTTTTTTGGTTTTTTGAGAAACCCTGTTATACAGGGTTTCTCTGTATAACAGCTCTGGCTGTACTGGACTCACTTTGTAGACCAGGATGGCTTTGAACTCACAGAGATCCGCCTGCCTTTGCCTCCCAAGTGCTGGGATTAAAGGTGTGCGCCACCACCACCCAGATGTTTTCTTAACTTAAGATTTTTTGATATCGAGACATGCCAGCTCCTGACAGCACCTCCTATTCTATCCCAAGTAGAAGATGAGCATCGAAGAATCTCCAGTGGGAGATGATTGAATTGGTGGTAAGCCTTTGTCTTGGCAAGAAAAACTCCTTGCTTCAGTTGTAGACAGACTGCTGTCCAAAAAGGACAAAACCTGGAAGCAGGTAAGCCGACAGCCTAGCTCTGCCAAGACAGGGTAGGTAAGTCCTTCATAATTCCTGCTCTACAATCAATGTCTGTCAGAGAAATGGGGCCAAATGGCTGAAGATTGATGCTGTAATGTATGGAGAGAAAATGGGAACTGTCCAGGCAGCCACTGGTATGTCATTTCTTAGTTTTGGAAGCTGCAGGCCCTGCACTTCCTATATAATCAGATATATTTATCCCTCTCAGGTCTCTGAGGTGGTTGAAGAATAGATAGCTAGAGTCTCATAGTTAAATTTTGAGTTGTTTAGGAATCAAGAGGGTGTTCTGGATCTAAGAAGATATTTTAAAAATTATGAGGCAAGTTAGTATGAAAGCTGAGTTAGATATAGAACTTTAAACTCATGATGATGGTTAGATAGTAGAATGTTAAAGTCTGGTGCCAAATACATATGGACTGGACATTGGGAATGTATGCTAAGCCATATAACTCTTATAATTGTGGCCTATTTATTTCTGTTGTTTTGTATTGTATTTATAGTTATAAGAAAAAGAACCATTTTTTGGACTGAAAGGGAGAGCTGTTGGGGGGAAAAAAGAAATACCTTAAACTAAAAAAAAAAAAAAAAAGAAGAAGAAGAAGGGAAGAGGATGGGGGCGTTGAGGGGGAGGAGGGTGGAAGGGTGGGACTGGAGGGGGGAGTAGGGAGGGGATTATGATTGATATGTAACTTGAAGAAATAAAAAAGAAATTATTTAAAAAAAAAAAGAAAAAGAAAAAGTGGACCTAACAAAGAGGAAGAAGAGTAAAGCTTCAACTGTCTTTTGGCTTTAATTGAGGAACAACTCTTAATTCCTCCAATGTTCCCTCATATAAGTTTACCTGTAGCCTTCCAGTAATTTATGCTACCCACACTAGTGCAAGGTAGATTTTCAAAAATCTTGCCAAAAAGTGTTGCTAGCAAGTAAAACTGTGTTAATTTTGTATGACTACAATATTTCAAAAAGTTTAAATATATACACATTCATTAATTCACAGTACTATCATAAAAATTTTAAACTCAGACCAGAATGCTTACTTGTCAGTATCATCATCCTTCAGGTTCATTCAAGTTATTAGTAGGGACTAGGATCATATTCTAGTCCTAAATGATTAATATTTGCTTAATAATTTAAGTGATTGTAAAACTCAGGTCACTATGATGTGGTTCTGAAGACAATCTTGAATTGTTGGCTCTTGGCCAGAAGCAATTTTATTGAAGTAGAGTCCATCATTTCATGTTTTCTTACTAAATTCAACAAAAGAGTGTCACCTTCAGGTAGAATTCTCTTTTATTTTCTCCGTAAAAAAATATTATGTGTATATTTTATCTCCTGAAATGCAAGCTTCTGAAGGCTACTGTTCATGATTATGTACAATTTATTTGTAATAGTATCTACGAATCAGTTCACAAAAGAACATAGACAACTGTGAGACAGAATAACTGAAAGAAGACATGAATTTATTGCTGGAAAGAAAATTTTGAGACATATCAGAATTCTATACATAGCAAATTTTAAACAAAAATAAACACATGTTTTTTCATGCCTTTTCTCTAAATATTCCCTCTATTATGTGCATGTTCTTTCTCATTTGGATGATGTTTACCATACTGTGAAACAGCATGACATCCTCACTAAATGCCAGTACTTTGGTAATACACTTATCCTATGCAGTTTTGATAATAAATATATTTTAAATGAGGAATTACATTCTTCTTCATGTAGAATAATATATGATACATATTAATTTATCTTATACTGTCGACTTATCTACAACATTGTATTGGCAATATACTTCCTAGACAGAATATATATTTAGCCATGTTTAGTAAATTCATATACTTATCTTTTCTTTAATTACAGTAATTAACATAATTTATCATCACATAATCACAAAGAATTCAATAGCTATCTTTATATCTAAAATGTCATTTTTCTTACATAATAATTATGACTTCTACATTGTAGTATTGTTTTAACATCTCCATGTGTTCTATAAGTATCTTTTAAAACTATATCTTGATTTGCACAGCTTTTCTGAGAATATGTATGAATGTATACAGGTCTGTGTGAGATTATGCATATATATACAAATATATCTAAGTATGCATGTATGTAAAAACACAGTAGTTTCTGTTATTGCTGCATATATATGTTAGATATGTCCATACAACAAACTGACTGATTTTGGGTTGGAATAATTTTTTTACTTCTGCCGGGTCATGCACTTTTACTTATATTTGGGTCCTGTGTTTCTTTCTGGCTGTGATGTAAGCCTGGACTATTTTCTGGGTAAGGGACTATAAATCTTCAAGGATAGAAAATATTGTTCAGGCAGAATTTTTTCTTTGAACTAAATCATTCAGCCAATTCCTAAGCTCACTCAAGCATGCAAAGTACCCAGGAGGGAAGGAGAACTTGTTGGGCAAGAATTGCTTTTTCAAATAAGATCCCTTCAATTGGTGCATATTCATGTTGGGATTCTGAGGGTGTTTCAGTGCATATGGAGGTTGGAACTACCTGGACTTTTCTTAAATTGAGATTGAAAAATAATAGTGTTGAGTATGTTGCTGGTATTGAATATGATTAACATGAGTGTACACAAAGTTTATTAAGCTTAACAGCCAAAACTTTGTCTACAGTGTTTGTTCCATTATACACTTATAATTTAAAGGAATACTGTTGAAGCACACAAATACAAAACTTGATAGTAATCCAAAGTGATAGATATTAGGTACATATAGAAATAGGTGTGTGTTTGTGTGTGTGAGAGAAAGAGAGAGAGAGAGAGAGAGAGAGAGAGAGAGAGGGAGAGAGAGAAAGAGAGAGTGTGTGTCAGATATGAGGTAGAGATAGAGGCATATGGGTAGTCTAAGAAAGCAAAAGAAAATTTCCTGAGATGACTAGATTTTGCTCCCAGAAAACATTCTGAGGAGAAGTGGTGGGAAGGCATGTGGGCTAATATCTAAATAGGAAAAAGGGAAGACCAACAGGTTCTATAAAATACCTAAGCCAGTGTGTTTACCAGATTTCTAAATTTAGAGTGTCTCCCATTCCACACAAATGAAGCAGATACTTTTACTTTCCTTGATCTTTGACATCCTAGATGTACAGTTTGTTGCTTATTCAAGTGAAAGAGATAAGAAACCCATAGACAAGAAACAGCTCTCCTGTTACATTTTTAAAAGACATGTAAACAAATGATCAGTAGAAAGAATGTTAAAAGAAAGAAAGAGGCAAAGGGGAAAGGAAGAAAGTGAGGGAGGGAAAAATTGGAAGATAGAATCAGTGTAAGCAAGATAGATATTTCTATGTGCATTTTCAAGCTCAGCATTTTATAAGATGTAGAAAACCATATTCTACAACACTCAAGTTTTCATCTATCTCAATACAAATGACTTACTTATCTTTTCTTCGTAGACAAAATAAGATAGTAATATATGTGTATTGTTGGGAATTATGTTAAAGTATTCTCTTTTAGTGATAAATGTAGTGATACATGCTAGAAGCCTAGTAGTAAGGAAGCTGACAGGAAATGAGTTCCAGATGAGCTTGGGTGTATTGGTAGATAGTGACAAATAATGTCTTTTTGATATTAAACAATTTGTTTAAAATCCTGAGACTTTCTTATCATTTAAATATTTTATTACTATTCTTCAAAATTATTAAAAAAGAACCAAAAAATAATCTTGAGTATACTTGAAATGATGAATGTCCATTTTTTAAAAATCAGAATTCTTTGGTTGGGTTTTATCAACACCATTCCATAACTCAGTGATAAATTCACTTCCCTGTACCTCAGTTACACCATTTACAAAAAAGATTTATTTCTGTCATCTTGTATTATATTTATTGTTATAAGAGAAAGAACCATTTGTTGGACTGAAAGGGGGAGCTGTTGGGGGGAAAATATACCTTAAACTTAAAAAAAATGGAAGAGGATGGGGGGCTGAGGAGGAAGAGGGTGGGAGGTTGGGACTGGAGGGGGGAGTAGGGAGGGGATTGTGATTGAGATGTAATTTAAAGAAATAAAAAATAAATTATTTTAAAAAAGACAATATTGAACCTCCATTTGGCAGATGAATATATCAGTAGATAATTAAAGGATATTTCACATTAATAAAAATCAAATGTGAAATTAATCAATGGAATACAATGAAAAATATATATATATAGGCTTGGACACCCAGGAGCATACCAGCAGAGCTGCTGCATGGTAAGACTGAAGGACTCTTCCTGGGATATTCAGTATGGTAGCATCTGGCTAAATAGTAACAGCGGGATCCAGCTATCAGGCAGGATGTAGACTACAAATTAGAACTCCCTGCTACCTCCACCCCTCCACTCCTCCATCCCCCCCCCCACTCCCGCCTGACTACAAGGGGTCTGGTTGAAGACCCAGTCTACCCAGACAGGTTGCTTTAAAACAATGCAATACAGGCAGGGACTCAGTGAATGATCTCCATATTGGATCTCCCTGCTACACTCCCTCTGCCTGGCCCCTAGGCTGGGCTGCCCATTGTGCAGCAGGACAAAGAAGCAGTGACAGCACCAGGAAACATCTTCAACAAAATCATAGAACAAAACTTCCCAAACCTAAAGAAAGGGATGTCAATAAAATGCCAAGAGGCATACAGAACACCAAACAGAACAGACCAGAAAAGAAATTAATCTCACTGCATAATAACTGAAACTCCAAATGTACAAAACAAAGAAAAAATATTAAAAGCAGTAAGAGAAAATGGTCAAGTAACATATAATGGAAGACCCATCAGAATTACATCTGACTTCTCCTCAGAAACTTTAAAAGCCAGAAGGGCCTGGTCAGACATCCTATAAGCCCTAAGAGAATATAGGTGCCAGCCAGACTACTATATCCAGCAAAACTCTCTATCAACATAGATGGAGAAAACAAGATATTCCATGACAAAATCAAATTTAAACAGGAGCTACCCACAAATACAGCCCTACAGAAGATCCTAGAAGGAAAATTCCAACCCAGAGAAGATAACTACACCCAAGAAAACAGAGGAAGCAAAAAACTCCACTGCACATAAACAAAAAGAAACACACAACCACCACCTACATCAAAATAACAAGAAATAACAACCTTTGGTCATTAATATCCATCAGCATCAATCAACTCATCTCTACAGTAAAAGACAAAGGCTTACAGAATGGATCCATAAACAAGACCCAACATTTTGCGGGATATAAGAAATGCATCTCACTAACAAAAATAGATGCTACCTCAGAATAAAGGGGTAGGAAAAGGTTTTCCAAGCAAATGGGCCCAGGAAGCAATCTGAAGTAGCCATCTTAATATCAAATAAAACAGACTTTCAACTGAAGTTAATCAAAAGAGATAGGGAAGGGCACAACATACTTGTTAAAGGAAAAATTCATCAATATGACATCTCAATACTGAATATCTATACCCCAAATACAAGGGCACCAACATTTGTAAAATAAACTCTTTTAAAGCTTAAAACTCACATTGATCCACACACATTAGTAGTGGGAGACTTCAATATCCCACTCATAATAATGAATAGGTCATTGAGACAAAACCAAAAAGAGAAATAATGAGCCTACCAGAGGTCATGAGCCAAATGAACCTAACAGATATCTACAGAACATTTCACTAAAGAATACATCTTCTTTTCAGTACTGCATGGAACCTCCTCCAAAATTGACCACTTAATTGGACACAAAGCAAACCTAAACAATTACAAGAAAATTGAAATGACCCCATGTATCTTATCAGATCACCATGGAATAAAGCTGGGCTTCAACAACAGAAAAAATAGAAAGCCTACACATTCATGGAAACTGAACAACTCTCTACTGAATGACCATGGGATCAGAGATCCCTCTCAGGTCTCTGAGGTAGTTGAAGAATAGAAAGCTAGAGTCTCATAGTTAAATTTTGAGTTGTTTAGGAATCAAGAGGGTGTTCTGGATCTAAGAAGATATTTTAAAAATTGTGAGGCAAGCTAGTATGAAAGTTGAGTTAGATATAGAACTTTAAACTCATGGAGATGGTTAGATAGTAGAATGTTAAAGTCAGGTGCCAAATACATATGGACTGGACATTGGGAATGTATGCTAAGCCATATATCTCTCATAATTGTGGCCTATTTATTTCTGTTGTTTTGTATTATATTTATAGTTATAAGGGAAAGAACCATTTGTTGGACTGAAAGGGAGAGCTGTTGGGGGGAAAAAGAAATACCTTAAACTAAAAAAAAAAAAAAAAAGAAAGGGTAGAGGATGGGGGGTTGAGAGGGAGGAGGGTGGAAGGGTGGGACTGGAGGAGGGAGTAGGGAGGGGATTGTGATTGAGATGTAACTTGAAGAAATAAAAAAATAAATTATTAAAAAAAAAAGAAATAAGGAAGGAAATCAAAGACTTCTTAAAACCCAACAACAGTTAAGGCATAACATACCCAAACCCATGGAACACAATGAAAGCAGTGCTAAAAGGAAATAATCAAACACTGAGTGCCTTCAAAAAGAAAATTATGACAGCTCATATTAGCAAATTAACAGCAGAACTGGAAGATATTGGGAAAAAAAAAAAAAGAAGCAAACACTCCCAAGAGGAGCAGAAGGCAGGAAATCTTCAAAGTTAGGGCTGAACTTAACAACTTAGAAACAGAAAGAGCAATACAAAGAACCAATGAAACCAAGAGTTGGTTCATTGAGAAAAATCATCAAAATAACAAAGGCATAGCCAAATTAACTAAAAGGAAGAGGGAAAACACTCAAATTAACAAAATCAGAAATGAAAAGGGAGAAATAACAACAGACATTGAGGAAATCAAGAAAATCTTTAGGTCCTACTTTAAAAATCTGCACTCCACCAAATTTGAAAACCTAAGTGAAATGGAGAATTTTCTTGATAGATTCCACCTACCAAAGTTAAATCAAATTAGATTAACAGACTAAACAGCCCTATATCCTCCAAGGATATATAAACAGTCATTAAATATCTCCCAACCAAAAAAAGCCCAGGGCCAGGTGGTTTCAGCACAGAATTCTACCAAACCTTCAAAGAAGTGCTAATACCAATACTCTTCAAACTCTTCCACAAAATTGAATCAGAAGGAACACTGCCAAACTCATTCTATGAGGCCACAGTCACCCTGATTTCTAAACTATACAATGAACCAACAAAGAAAGAGAAATTCAGTCCAATTCCCCTCGTGAACATAGACGCAAAAATATTTAATAAAATACTGAAAAACCGAATCTAAGAACATGTCAAAGGTATCATACACCATGATCAAGTAGGCTTCATCCCAGGAATGCAGGGATGGTTCAACATATGAAAATCCATCAACATAATTCACCATATAAACAAGTTGAAAGAAAAAACAAATAAAACACATGATAATCTCACTAGATTTTTAAAAAGCATTTGATAAAATTCAACACTCCTTCATCCTAAAAGTCCTGGAGAGAATGGGCATACAAGGAGCTTATCTAGAAATAATTAAGGCGATATAAAGCAAGCCAGTAACCAGCACCAAATTAAATGGAGAAAAACTTAAAGCATTTCCTCTAAACTCAAGGACAAGGCAAGGATGCCCACTTTTGCCATATCTCTTCAACATAGTACTTGAAGATCTTGCTAGAGCAATTAGACAACTAGAGGAGATCAAGGGGATACAAATTGGAAACGAAGAAGTCAAACTATCCCTATTTGCAGATGATTTGATACTATACAGATACAACCCTAAAAATATCACCAGAGAACTCTTACAGCTGGTAAAGACCTTCAGCAAGGTGGCTGGATACAAAATTAATTCAAAAAAAATAGAAGTCCTTCTTTATATAAAAAATAAATGGATTGTGAATGAAATTAGGGAAACAACACCCTTCACAATAGCCAAGAACAAGATAAATTACCTGGAGGTAACTCTAACTAAGCAAGTAAAAGACGTATATGACAAGGAGATTAGGACTCTGAAGAAAGAAATTAAAGGAGATATCAGAAGATGGAAAGGTCTCCCATGTGCATGGATCAATAGGATTAACAAAATAGTAGTGGCCATCTTACCGAAAGCAATATATAGATTCAATGCATTTCCCACCAAAACACCAGTACAATTCTTCACAGAACTGGAAAGAACAACTCTCAACTTCATATGGAAAAAAAAAAAACAGAATAGCTAAAACCAAAGTATCAATGTCCCTGATTTGAAGCTGTACTACAGAGCAATAGTAGTAAAAACCTCATTGTACTGACATAGAAACCAAAAGACTGCACAGTGGAATCAAATTGAAGACACAGAAATAAACCTACACACCTACAGACACTTGATTTTTGAGAACAAAAAAAGCCCAAACCATACAATGGAAAAAAATAAAGCATCTTTGCCAAATGGCGCTTGTCTAACTGGATGCCTGAATGTAAAAAAAAAAATGCAAATGGATGCATATTTACCACCTTAAACAAAAGTCAAGTCCAAGTGGATCAAACACCTCAACATAAAACTGGATACAGTAAACATATTAGAAGATTAATTGGAGAACAGCCTTGAACTCAGTGACACTGGAGAACGTTTTCTGAATTGAACACAAATAACTCAGATGCTAACATCAACAATTAATAAATGAAACCTTATGAAACTGAAAAGCTTATGTAAAATAAAGGACCCTATTAATAGAACAAAAGGGTGTAATCGATCTTTTAAATTATTATTTAACACTTATTTATTTATTACTAAATTCACTTATAACTAACACCAACAATTTCTTAACTATTAATCCTATAAACTCTTACAGCCCCTTTAACCTATCCACTAAACCTATTGATAATTATAACAACTACT